>JABFFG010000375.1:0-30425 GCA_013623685.1 Fusarium transvaalense
TTATAGTATTTTTATTACTTTTTAAAAGCCTTTAGGTAAAGATCGGTAAAGCACTTACTTATCTAGAGCACGTACTTATTACGCATGTTATATATTAAACTCAGTTTACTAACTGAAACTAAGGAGAGTAAATATATATATAAAGTATAGTAAGTTCGATACTTAGACTAGCCAGTGGATAATTAGCGATTTTATAATAAATACAATACAGCTGATGTATTTTATATAAGATATAGTCTTTAGCAGCCTTGATATTCGCTTGTGCTGTTTCGACTATTACAGAGACTAAAAATGTGGCTATGAATTCAACCTGAGTGATGAGAAAGGAAAGCTATGTTCAGCGCACTACAATCATTTGCGACTCGGTCTCCGCGTAGTCTCTCATAATATTTTCATTCTCAGTCTTGTATGACCGAAGTCTGCTGCGTGACCAAGTCAGCTAATTGCTTATCCGCCAGAAGATTTAGACAGCGACGTACGCAGAGCTCAAAGTTGTGGTCTTGTTTTGATTGCATTTCGTGATGCTGTAACAAGGGTTGTCTTCTGATCTGACTCTACCGCTGAGTAGCCGTAGTACGGTAATACCATCGGATGGTAGGTGCATTTGCAGGGGCTGTCACCTTCAACGCCGCCAGATGTTCAATATGGCATACAACCAGTCTGTATTACCGATCTGGCCTATGCTGTCGGCTGTAATCCTTACTGTATATCGGTCTAAATTACCGTAAGCCTCCCTTTTCTAACCACTGTTGCGATTATAGATGGATTCGCTGACGCCCTTATAAGCGAATTCGAATAACTTAATGAAGTGACCTTTGCTAGGATGTACGACTTCGCTTACGAGGGCGTCAGAGAATTCAGTTATAACTATAGCAATAGATAAAAAAGAAAGGCTTATAGCAAGTTAGACCGATACGAAGTAAGGATTATAGCCGGCAGTATAGAACGGATCGGTAATACAGACTGGCTGTATGCTGTATTGAACCTTTGTGTGGTGTTGAAGAGGGAAGAATGATACGGAAGGTGGTGGAATAGAAAGCCGGTGGAGAAGGAAGGCCAGGTAAAGACGGCTTCCCGAACAAAATACTTCAGACAATGTTAAGAAGCAAGTGAATGTGCTTTTGAAGATGATGGTCAGAGAACTTGCCAAGAGGAAGGGAGGCGGGCATTTATACATTGTTTAAAGGCATATCCTAGGGCCCAGTCACATCAAGCTTTGCTGCCGAGACCCTCGTGCACAAAGCTTATTATTGGTACATTATGTTGGCCTTGGAGCACGATGGTTTTGATTGGTCATCTTATTTCAAAATTCGGTTTCTGAAGGTAATTAAAATACCGTCGAGTAGAAGACCGTGACAACATTCGCTGGCGAACTGTCACGGGGTTTCCCTGACCTTGAACTTGCTTACTCTCCGCAAACCCAATCCTTCCCCGGTGATCCAAACAAGGTTGGCAAAATATTCGTGTGGCTTGGTTTTTCCAAAAGCTTCTAGACGCGGCAAAGAGGAAGCAGGGAACAGGTGGCAAAAATTGCAAGGTCGTCCGATGCACTTGGTAAGCGCCACGGCCAAAAACCATCTCCAGAATTAACCTCGAAAACCCAGGCATTAGAGGATGTCATGAAGTGGATGCAGCGATACATACATATAATTTATCTCTCTTTATAACTGCCTATTGCGTTTCTTGGTAGAAGAAAAGGTCAAGAGCAGAAGTGTCTATCAGGAACAAATCATCTAACAAGGGGTCTTGAGTTGATCCCAGAAAACCCGTGCTCGGATAGAAGTCGGTAGCTGTAGGCAGAGAACTTGAAGCGAGATCGGCCAAGGCAGCATTTGGTGTGTGACCCTGTTGGTTACTGCAAGCTGATGTGTCCTCGCTGAAATGCTCATATGATGATGTTACCCCCGCAATGTTTTGATGAGCATCAGCAGGCCGGCGACGATGCTGGCTTGGTGGTGCAACGTATTGCTGCCTCGTAGACGTCTTTTCAGCTCTCTCATCCCTGACCTTGGAAGCCCTCTGCTCAAGGACCTGCATTAGTCCTTTTGCATAAGTCCAATACTTGACTAGCTCGCGTAAAGTTGCAAGAAATGTGTCTAGAATGTGCCGAGATTTGGCAGCTAACAGCGGCTTGCCAGTGCTGATCTGGTTCAATATGTAGATGGTTGCTGTAAATAGAACATGATTGCTGTAGAGCCATAATGACGAGATATTTTTTTTGCTGAGCAAGACTTCAAAAATAGATGCAATTGCTACTGTTGATTCCCTGCAAAGGATAGCATTATCCTGTGCTTCAAGAGATTGATCCCTTATGCCGGGCTTTGGTGCTGGACGGTGGATCAGCAGGATGAAGTTGTGGTGCGTTAGGTGAAATAGAGACTGCCAGATATCGGTATCGGAAAGTTTCAGCTGCAGCCTTGGTGGAATCTCAAGCATGAGATTCCCAAGAGACCTATCTGCTCTCTCAATAGCCTCAGCTCGTGCTTCCATGGAAGCTCGTGGTGACCAGCCATCTCTTATAGTCTGTGATATGATCTTGCAAAGCTTTGTGTGATAGGTAATGAAGTCAAACTCTGCTCCAGGAATGCCTTCAAGGTCAGTGGGCTGCAGATCTGCAACATCAGAATCCCACAGATTTCTGACATGGTCAGTAGGCGTACTTTAAAAAATTAGGACTCTGTGATAGGCTTACATAGCTTGAGGCCGACCAGCCGAGGTCGCCGAGATTGTGTCGAACTGAAAGAGAACCCACCAGAGTCGGACATACTTTCGTTTATAGACTGGTAGATTCGTAGAGTGGCTAGCATCGCGGTGGAGTCCCACAGCCATTGCCGTTCTGATGGCAATTCCAATCCAATGCCAAGCGTTGGCGTCAGAATACCACGTCAGCAGCAGCGGCACTTGAACGTAAACAAGTCTGTCATGCCATGAATCACTCAACACCAGATACTTGGCTCTTCGGAAGAAAACAGGAAGCAGAGGAAGCATACTCTCATCTTGAGATGCCAGTGTGTGAGCTCCAACGAGTAGGATGGCGTTGAGAAGAGTCAAGCACAGTGGGTTCATGCGATCCTGCTCCTGGTATTGTGTCATGAATAGTTCCTCGTCCACAATTGGCCATCCGCGATTGACGAGATCGAAGTACGCTCGGATCAGCCTGATTTCAAGCGCTTTGTTTGGTCGTATAAGGATCTCTTCTGGTATGTTGTGTGCCTCATACCAATTTTCCGACGAGTCTAACTGGCCATTGCTGAAGTGAAACACCTTTTCTAGTCCTGTCTCCGAGGTGCTCTGTCGAACAAGGTAATGACAGTTTGAGATCTCGGACCCGATGAAATGACAGCGAGTCCGATGGCCGAGCTCGACCTGACTCAGCTCAACCTCTGTTTCGTCATTGCGGTTCAAGAGGTGGGATCCGAGATCTTGCTCGCCGTCTTCTCTTGCCGTGGAAGCTGGCTCAGTAACTACATGTGATGGGGCCGCTGGCGAGTCTGTGGATTGACGGGGACGGAGAGGCGCAAGAATAGCTGGTCGCCGTGAGGACTGTCTCGCGTCTTTCCTGTTGGGGCATATACGACATCCTGATCGATCATGAGTGCTGCAGTTGGTGCAGGGAACGCCTTTATCGACGATATCGCAGCGGATCTTGCGTTGACGACAGTTGATGCAAGCACGCCCTTGGATCATCGGTTAGCAATTGAGATAAATGGAGAGCGAGTGTAGGTGAACGCACTAGTAGGTCCATCCCCGCGAGGCAATTGTGACCTCTTGGCGGCGATATTCTGAGGTTGTGGGCGATGACAGGGCATCTGAACTACAGCTTTGACGTATTGTGGAGAGATCCTCGGAGCTTGGGGCTGTCTAGCTTACGGTCACTGATTAACGAAGGTAGTGTTGTGCAATGATGACAAAGATGTGTGGCGTTCTAATGGCACAATACCGTGCTGTGGCTAGTTTCAGATGTGCCAGCTCAACATTCCCAAATGGAGACTGGTTACAGTATTCGAGGACAGAAAAGAGGATAGAAACTTAGTCTCCAGCAATAAAACGACAGTTGCAGGTTCGCGATACTACGATTTGGCGGTATTTGTCATCTTGACGTCGGTTTCTGACTGTTCATCTCGAGTCTCGGCATCATCAACCAATGAATTTCGACTGCGGCCTCGCCTTCGGCGAGATGAACCAATCACGGCGAGTTTGGGTCTAGAACGGCAGAGCTGTTCAAGTGCTGCTTCTCAGGCCGCGGGATAAGGACCAATCAGAGATGCTGCTTCAACCCCGAAGCACTTGAATACAATCATCAAGGGCGTCATTTCGACAATACAAGGGGAGTATTCAACGTATTATATATAGAGAGAATCAAGAGGAGCTGGTTTGCAACAACTAATTGAAAATCACATTCATCACCGAAAACAGGTGAAACCAAAAACTTCCACATTGCTGCCAACATGCTTCCACGATGCTTGCTTCCATCACGCGCAAAGCAAGATCCCATTCTTGAAGTCAACATTGATGGGCCTTATGAGTCAAAAATCTTTACTTTCGGCTCCACAATCTCGGGTTTTGTTACAATTACAGCCCATTGCCAACTCCCTTTCCAGTCTCTCCAGATTGGCCTAAGAGGCATCACTTCAACCTGCGGTCACGCGTTCCAGTACGGCACACCTTTCAAGACCCATACATTTATGCAGTTACAGATGCCAATATCTTCATCCAATTTGCCTGCCAATAAGTCACTTGAACCTGGACAGTTGTACCGCATTCCATTTCAGTTCGTCATTCCCGATCAACTCTCCTCCACCGCGTGCAACCACCGGAATATGGCAGTCAGGGAGTGGCACTTGCGGCCTCCACCAAGCATTGGTGTCTGGGATCGTGATGATCTCGTAGGTGGCTCTGCACATGTGGATTACCTGATCACAGCGCGACTGGTCTTGAGCAAGCACAAACGAGGACAAGAACAGTCGATTGATCAGAGTCGTTCCGTGAAGATCATCCCAGCCCTTTCTGAGCAACCCCCGCTTCACATCAGTCCTACAAACTCAGTGTACTGCTTGTCTCAGAGTAAGGCGATCAGAAAGAGTGTTATGGGCACGAGGATGGGGGCTGTGAAGGCTTCAACCACCCAGCCGATTCCAATCGTGCTCTGCCTGGATGGACTTGAGGCATCCCAATCTCAAATATACATCGACCTGGATTACACTCCTGAATCAACCACTGCAGCACCACCCGAGATACGTGTCAAAACAGCCACCATCGAAACATCTACAAATTTCTGGCTCGGTATAGATGGCTACCTACCCGATCATCATGAAAAACCGTTAAATTCGGTTGCTCCAACAGCACCATGGGTAACCTCACATGCCCTTATTCTCAATGCGAGAGAATAGATAAACTGGAAAAAAGACTGCCAACCCATCTCCGAGAAAGAATCAGAGAGGAGATTCTCGGAGCCTGCACATGCTATCCGAGACTGCACAGAACCCCAAATTATGGCACGTTCAACTTCGTGTGCATCCTATTGCATTGACTCAGCCAAAGCTCCGGCATACAAAGCTACACTTCGCCAATCATTCAACCTTCCTACAGAGAAGTTAATGTTTCTTCCTACCTTCTATTCTTGTTTAATCAGCCGAACCTATCGGGTTAAACTCACCTTAACCATTGGCACTTCTGGCACCACGATTTCGCTTGTTGTACCACTCCAGGTGACAACCAATGGACTTGATAATACTCAACACCATGGCCACCTACATCACGTAAGTTTAATAGTCTCTAATTTGTTTGGGACGTGACGTGATAACATAAGAAGATGATCCTCGATAGTGAATACGAACAGACTGAGGACGCCCTTCCCCCATATAGTCGTCTAGAACGATAAAGGGACTTATACATATTCTTCTTGGAGTATGAAAGTAACAACTATTGTACAGTGTTGCATTGCTTGGGTGCCTCAATGAGCAGATTATTTTCTGACAACTTCAGAGAATCGAGACACATTTGCTCCCTAATTGCCCCAATGAGGTAATTGCGAGTTCTCATCAGAGATAAACAGTTAGTGCTTCAGAAACCCTGAGAGATACTTCCAGCTTGCTCTTTATATAAACTTAAAATCGGTTAGTTTATTCCTTAGAGAAACTAAACTGTTATATCACTATAGAGGAGGCATTGTGAAATACTAGTACAACTGTAAGGGTAATATATTAAAGATACAGTATAATGCACTAGATACTGTATAATTATTACCTATATAAGAGGCTGTGTCTTTCTTTTCTTTTGTTTCGAAAATATAAGCATCTTTTTACTGGGCTTTATAAGTATGCAGCTAGTAATATAGGGGTCTAAGACAGCCCTGGAAGAAAGTACCTCTATAATGTAGATACCTAAGCTAAGGTATTTTATAGTAATGCTAGACTGTCTATAGCTTAAATAGAATTTTAATAATTAAAGACGAGAATTTTTTAAAATGCAAATAAGGCTTTTGTAATATATAGTCTATACAATTTATAAAGAAACTTATATATTTTACTTAAGGTCTTCTTTATTCCTGTACCCATTGGCTCTCAGGAGGGGTAATCCAACCTAGCAACGGATATTATTTTACTTACAGTTGATAGATAAAACCCTCATTCTCCAGATCCGTCAAATCCAGCATTGCAACTTCAACCTTAACTTTAACAAGCTGACCACTCTCATCAAGCTGTTCCACATAGCTATAGCCTTCTTGTCCACCAGTAGCAGCTAGCCTCTCCTTTCGTACCTTATTCCTTCGAGACAGGATGAAGTGGATAATCCACAGAATGACAGGCGTTCCGAACCAACTGACTACAATCATTGAGGACCAAGCTCCGTAGAATCTCGGCTTGGCTGATGCGACCCAGATCTGGGGCGATACCAGGTTTCCAACGCTGTAGCCAATCATGAACATGACATTTCTCGTAAGCTTCTTAGTATAGCCAGCAGCTGAAGAGTTGGTCCATCCAAGAGCTATGATATATGCGACGCCATAGGTGTGAGCAGCCAAGAACATGCAGGCAAGGAGACCTATGGTTCGATCCCAAGGTACTGTTACCATTCCGATTCCGCCGGCAATAGCAGGTAAGCACCAAAGAGTGCAATGCAAAGCCAAGTTCCTCGGGTATTTCCGAAGGGCGAATGCCGCAATGATGCAGTTAATGATACCGAAGCCCCCACCAGCCACCGCAACAAGAGTAGACTCGAGTGGGGTGACACCCAGTGAGGTGACGAGGAGGTTCTTTTGGCCATACGTGAGGTTGTTGCAGTACATTAAGGTGAATGCCTGCAATGCGAACAACCAAGACACAGGGTCTTTCATGGTTTCGATAAACTGCGATTGTTTGAATTGCTTTTGCTCAATTGAGCTTTGCTGTGATGCCTGGACACGCTTGATGATATGGACCTTCTCTTGAAGTGTGAGGAATCGAGCCTCTGCGGGGTTGCTGGGGTAGTCGAACCAAACCCAAATAGAGAGAATGAAAGTAATACCGCCAGTAACGACATGGAGGAGCTTCCAGGGAAGAACTGGTCCGCTACTCCAAAGGAGTCCATAAGCAATAAAACCCGTAGCAATGGGTGCGCCTTGGCAAGTTATCCAAAGGATGGGCTGTAAGAAAGATTGCTCGGCTCGGTTGAAAAACATACCGATCGTCATCTCGAGCGCTGGAACAACTACACCTTCAGCCGCACCCAAGGCAAGTCGTAGTACGATAAATCCTGCATATCGAGTTGCGATGCAGTGGAGGAAGATTACGACAGACCAAGTGAAGACAACACCAGCGATAAACTTACTGAACGGTAGACGTTGCATAAGGTAATGGCCCGGCCATAAAAATGCGAGGTAGCCTAGCACCTTTAGGATAATTCAACCCAACGAGAATATGTTAACGTACCGACATAGAAAATAGTGTTCAAGTTGTTGTATTGAGCCTGTGAGATACCGGTCTCCTCGAAAAGTCCAAGAATTGCCGCATAGCCCAAGGTGGATTTGTCGATCTGTATGAAAGGGCGATATGTTAGCCTTTACGGAAAGAACAATATATGGAAGAAGGGAACAAACAAATAGCATAATATTAATCGATGAAAGCAGCCCCATGAGTCGTAAGTATAGCTTTCTGCGGACTTTCCTTTCCTGCTCAGGGGAAAGAGGTACGATATTATTGCCATGCTCTTCAATAAGACGAAGCGTCACATCGGCGTATTTCTCGGTGACTGTTTTGCCCTTGGAAGGAGATTCAATCGATGGAGAGTTTGTCTCGCTGATCTCGTGAATTTCGTTACCCATCCTCACAATAGTTAGTAGTATCTGCAGGAGAATATAATGATCAGGCTTAAATCAATCACAAAGAAACAAGGCACTGCAACGGGTAGTAAATTCTAATCCAGAACTATTTATATGTCAAGTGGTAACTTGTTTCCTAATGTAGAAATAATAAACCTCAGTATTTAGCCGTGCGGAGCCGCAGAGTATTACGACTAACCGTAACGGTTAGACGTCTGGATGACGAAATAGGCGCTATTTATGCTTAATAATAAGCTATAGAATAACTTTAGATTTTAAATAGCTATATTTGGAATATTCTGCCGGGTTATATAAAATATTACCATAATGGGACAACTGTAGTATAATGCAATTAAATACAGCAATTGCATCATATAGCCTAAATTTACTCAACACTTTCAATTCCTTGTATATACAACATTTACTACATGGGTTTAGTTATTTAGAGAAATACTGGCAGTTTATCCCGATATCTAAGTCTATTAGCATTTATACAAGCGAGGGGCACTTTAACTCCGACGCCAATACAGCCCCTACTGGAGTTTCAGCTCGTCATTTAACATATAAAAATCTAGTTATCGCTAGCTACTCTTAGTGTAGTCTCCCTTGACTCGCAATTGCTACTGGGTATTATGCATTGCATGCCGAGATGAACTAAGGTACAAGTCTACTAACTCCTTTCTCTAAACCTACGTCAAGACTAAAGTTCAACAAGGAGGTCTATTTACAGCAAGTAATAGGCAAAAGGCCTCATGATTTCGATGACATCCTCTATTTCGATAATTGTCTTACTGTTTTTAGCATTTTGTACAGGCAAATGTACCTAAAGCAATAATTTCACTGTGAAAGGCATCTCCTTATATCTAAACATGAACCAGTCGTAATGGGCCTTTTTCGACTCTAATCTTTACCTATATAACCTATTCGTTATAAAGAAAAACTTCTCTTTTTAGGCGTTAGTGAATGCTCTTCTTGCCTAGGACAAGGTAAGTCCCTTCTCAGCCTGACCACTGTAGGAGTGATATCCTTAGCCAGTATAACATGACCCACTTTAGGAAAAACAAAGCTAGAAGTCGTTTGCAAATAGACAGCGCCAGCATGGCAGAATGCATGCAGGTATGCGGCGAATCAGATTTCTCTACCAGCAGTCCGCTTGACTTAAGTAACTACAGATATAAGGTAGCGGCACATGCAACTGCTTGAGGCCCCTTGAGCTTCTAAATGTACAGTATTGTATGGATGATGCTAAGGCTGTGTGAGAATTGTATGTTTATATATAGAGAAACCAAGCACGAGCTACCTCCAAGACAGACACAGGTGTGACGCAAGCGTATTACTGATAGCTTTCTGTTAAAGATCTCGAAACTACTCTACCAATACCTGAAGGTTAATAGATTAAATAAAGTCTCATGCGCAAATATACCAATTACGCTTTAGAAAGTCTGTCTGCAAATTTAGATAAGTTTGTTTGTTACAAGAATGATCTTTCGATAATAACAAAGGTTTAGCATGAATTCTGTGGACGGCAGCAATCCACTGGTTATACTTCTCGCACCCATCGATGCCTGAAGCTGAATAAGCAATCCTCAAGCCGCTTGGCACTAGGCAACAGAGAGGGCTCGTTATAGAGAAGCAGTGCCTGGGACAGGTTATTGCTGGTTTGTATATAGTAACCCTATAGTAACTGCCAATACCGTCTGGCAATATTTTCTATATAAGTCTTTAAATTATAAATATATTATTCCATTTAATAACAATTACAGTATACCTTAAGTATAAAATTGTAAGATATTAGCAATTATATAATATTATATATAACTACTAGGTTATTATATAAGTATTAAAGTATAATACCTTTATTGCAATATTAGATTAAAAAAAACATACCTGTAGATAATACTGTAATATAGATAAATGTTTTATTATATAGGGGTATAGTTATCTTAGTTGTTTCCTCATTTATGGGTCTGTCTTATGAATCCGCAATTGCATAATAACTTCAATTATCAAGAAAGCATACCTATAAGTCCCAATCCAGCCAGTGTCAATTACTATCGTTATCTACGCAGGCATGTATTGGCTACTTGCGAATGTTGCAATAACTGTTGCATATCACATTGGGGACCTCAACCAATGAAATCCGGATGAACTTGTCTTTGTGATTACGTCGTCCAATGGCGTGATCCTGTGGTACCATCGTGAGGGGAAGGGAATAATATATCTAGATGTTGGTTCTTCCGTTTACTGAGACATACATCTCTAAGAGATAATCGTCTAACATTTGTTCTCAATATAAAAGAAAATGGTTCCAGCACCTATTGACCCGAGCATTAAAGATGTCGCCCCGCCCATCAAGGACACTCTCACACTCCCAGACGCCGCTAGGCAACGTCTCGAGAAATCGGGGGTAGACCTTTCAGGCGGTTACCCTTACCGTCCCTCCCGTCCCTTGTATCTAGACGACGTGTACAAGATCCGCGACAAGCCTCGTGATCACGTTGATGCAGGTGCTCGAGCTGACAAGTCGAAGAAAAATCTTTTGTCTGCTGCTACAAAGGTCACTGATCTCACGGCGTACATCGGAACGGAAATCGAAGGGTTACAGCTAAAGGACCTTACAAATGAGCAGCGCGATGAACTTGCCCTTCTGATCGCAGAGAGAAGTGTTGTATTCTTCAGAGACCAGGATCTTTCGCCGCATCAGCAGAAGGAGCTTGGTGAATGGTATGGAGAGGTTGAGGTTCATGTAAGTAACAGAATTTCCAACTATGAAAAGCCAAGTCTAACAGCGATAAAAAAAAAAGCCACAAGTTCCTCAGGTCCCAGGTGTGCTAGGTGTAACTGTTCTCTGGCCGGACCTTCAGGCAACAGAGCGCCCAGCCAGTTTCCGCCAACCAGGAGGAGCATCTCGCTGGCATACTGATTTGGTTCATGAGAGGCAACCAGCGGGCATCACACATCTTCACAACGATACTGTTCCTTCTGTTGGTGGTGACACACTCTGGGCCTCTGGCTACGCCGCTTACGAAAAGCTCTCGCCAGAGTTTCGCAAGATCATCGACGGTCGCTCGGCCGTTTATAAATCTGCGCATCCTTACCTTGACCGTGATCATCCTGAAGAAGGACCCAAGTATGTTGAGAGGATCCATCCTTTGGTCAGAGTCCATCCTGCAACAGGATGGAAGGCCCTGTGGGTAAACCGTGCTATGACCGATAGAATTGTCGGCCTTGACAGGGCGGAGAGCGATGTCATACTCAACTATCTTTATGATGTTTATGAGACAAATGTCGATATACAAGTAAGATTCAAGTGGACGCCTAGAACCTCAGCACTCTGGGATAACCGGTGAGTACTTTCTTGTTCTTAAACCATGAGAGTAATGTTAACGGCTATAGCATCACTATTCACAACGCTAGTTGGGATTACAGTGGCAGAGAGCCACGCCATGGCACGCGGGTGACCTCGCTGGCTGAAAAGCCGTATTTTGATGCAGCGGCGCCGACGCGACGAGAGGCACTAGGTCTTCTGGGAGAGAGTGAGAAAAGGGAACTTGAGGCCTCTAAGTGAGAATGGCAATACTATCGATGGTGTTGTATGAATACTCAGTGCATTTATATAAATACAAGAAGCCAGATATCCTTTGAATTCGAGTTGCGTGAATGTTAGTTAACTAGAGGGTAAGTCAGATGTCTTTGGCCTGGACAAATCGGGCTCTTTTCTCTGATGTTCTGTCTCTCACAAGGCGCATTATTCATTCACCCACAACAAGCAGTGTTTCCATACCCTATTATGTAAACTTGAAGTGCATTCGAAAATTTACCAATTTTCTGTAAAAATCTTAATTTTATCTAGGGTTATATTACCTGTCGCTGCTAGCCATATTCCCACACTCGCCAGTGGCGAATCTCCATATCTAGCCCTTTTTATCTGGATTAGTACTCGAATCTCCATCTGGGATCCGAATCACCCTTCCAATCCTCCACCTCGCCAACATGCTTTATCTCCTCACTCATCGCCGCCCGGCTCTGGTTCTGCTTTCTCAATCGCAACCCGAGAATACTCACCACAACAACGTTTGCGATAAGATATGCCAAAGCCATGGAGTGACCCACTACAAACCTTGGGCCATCGCCAGATCTGTAGAGCTGCGTTCCCATCACAGCACCAAGATTTCCAATACTGATCTGCATCGCATTCGCAATGGCACGTTTGGTTTGTCCCGAGACATTGATGGCGGGCCAGCTGAGAACCAAGGCCGTACCGGGGTAAATTCCAGCTGCGGCAAAGAATGTCCCTACGTATGAGACTCCGGGTTTGGCGGTGGGATTTGTATTAGCAAGGAGAATTATGTATCCAATGGCTGCAACTGCTGAGGATCCAGCTATAAAGACAGCACGCTTCGCAAGCCTTTCAGACGCTATAGCAACGCTTAGGGTAGTGATAAAAGCAACAGCGTAAGGCGGGATTGTCAAAAGTTGGGCGACTGCTGCTGTATATCCAAGGTCCTTTATGATCGTGGGCTGCTCAATTAGTATTATTCAAACACTGTTGAGTTCAGAAGAACCTACTAGAAACAATGAAAGTGTGTACAGTGGTAGACTCATTGTGTGGAAGCCCAAACCGTAAAGCCAGCAGCTTGGATCTCTAAATGCTTCACGGACAGCAGCCCAGCTAAATTTCTCTTCACGGATAGCGTCACTGTCTGCGTGTAGACGCTCGTGAATGAAAGAACGCTCTCCCTTGGTTAGAAATTTGGAAGTGGCGGGATAGTTCTCAATGAACCAATACGCTCCGACAGCGACGACCACTGTCGCGATACCTTCCTATCTGTAGGTTAGCTTAGTGGTGAGACTCTTGTCAAGGACTTACCAGAATGAAGATCCATCGCCATCCGTTCTCCCAAACGACGCCGGCCATTTTCCCAATGCCCTTACATCTGTCAGTTTTTAACAATTTCCAATATAGAAAGCCATACATATGCCAAAATGCCGCCGAAAGCTCCAGCAAGGGAAGCAGCGCTGAAAAAGAGCGAAATACGATACTGTCTCTCGCGTCGCTTATACCACATTGAGAAATAATACACCACACCTTCACCCTCATCAATATATTATGGCAAATCATTGGTTGAGTAACTTACCAGGGAATAGTCCGCTTTCCGTCACACCAAGGAAGAACCGAGCGATAAAGAAGCCAGTCTTGTTCTGGACAATACCGAGGAGGGTCGCCACAACACCCCAAGCAATTGTCAAGGTAGGAAGCCATAGACGAGGTGTCGTTCGTTTGAGAATAATATTACACGGAATCTGAGAGTTGTTAGAAAGCTCTCCTTCCAGGAATCAATTACAGACCTCGAAAATAACATAACCAATAAAGTAAAGTGTCAATCCAGTCAAGTACTCATTACCCGCTAAGAGCTGTTAGAATGGGAGGGTAAAAGGATTGGTTAACCTTACACATGTGCAGATCATCAATCATCCCTTCAATACGAGCGTTTCCAACTGATCAAGACATATCAGCTCAAGAGCATCCCTTAATATAGATCCAGCCATACCATTACTTCGATCTAAGAATGATAGAAGATACAATATCCCAACTGCTGGCAGGAGTCGCAAATCGAGCTTGCGTAACAGGGCTTTCTCGTTCACCAGAGTTCCCGCCGAAACTGTGCCTGCCTCATCACTAAGATCTGGCGGCGAATCGTGTTTGAGATCAGTAGTCATCGTATCAGAGTACTGCCCCGGTTATAGGACATGCAACAGACAATGAACGTGGCTATGTGGGAAGTCTAGAATAAATATCATTGAGGAGTAGTTGATGATGTGTGTCGCTCTATCTATTGCACCATGTGACCCCTGTTCAAACATTGGGAAGGCAGCATTCATTTGAAAGCTTGATTGCCTTGCAGATCGGAGCATCACGTTGAAATAATCATGTATAGCGTCCCGGGTACGCGAGTGACAACTAGTGGCACTGATCTTTATCGATGACATCACGATAAGCAGTGTTTTAAGCACTGAAATTGCATGTCGCCATGTTAGCACATCTGTCGTGATGTTGATTAAACCAATCGGAGATATATTAATCACGGTCAGGACACCCACTTAGGGTAGTGTGGGAAAAGGTGGATACAGCCCAGTATCAGATTGTCTACATTCGTTTCCACCTGCTAGACCAGGTTAACCTCTTGGGTAAATTTATTACCTATGATTTCAGTCTTCCGTTTAATATGAGTAGAGATGCTGGGCACGTCACAGCCCTAGTGTCTAGCATTAATCCATATTGTCCCTATCTCTGCAATTATCAAGAAGAGCCTGCGGACAACCTACGTCTACCCTTTTTTTCTCCACTGCCAATTACTATTCAAAAATACACATCTCTAATACAAATATTCAATTATCTTACACTCCCCTTAGGCAACTTTCTGTACGATAATAACCCAATAAAAGCATTATACTCCAATGCTCACACAATACATCTTGCACTTCTCTACCTACTTGTAGCCCAAGCGCATACCTATATCGTTCATACTGGACTGATTCAAGGTGATGTAACTACTCTTGAGCAGTGAGTGTTAGACAAAATGGCACTTACGTACATAGCGGATATGAAAGTTCCCAAATACATATCACAAAGGCTAGCCAGCTTCAGGAGTATTGGGAAGAAGACTGTAAACAGAGGATGTCTCCTGTTACGTTCCTTACCACCAACAACGAAGTTAATGAGAGTACCGTTTGCCTTCGTAACACGTTGAAGCCAAAAAGATCTCCATTCAAGTGACTCTCCGACATTCTTGCAAAGGCCCTTTGTCACTTTTGAGGCATTCCAAAGTCTTTTGTCGCCGAAGGTGTTCAAGTTAAGGTCAATCGAGCTTAAGATATATGAAGCCACCGTTACAACAGACCAAGACAAGACAAGGACTATACGTTACTATACCACCTCACACAGGCGCCCCGTTCAAGAAGGCCACCTGTTTATTCTTAGTAAGAATATTTCTCTGAGAGCTAACTATGAATTTCACGCTCGGCTACAGAATGCTGCGTTTTTGAAGAAACACCTAATTAGTTTACGGGCTATTTAAAAAAAGTCCAATTAGAATTACAAAAGTCATAGCATACTGGCTGTCATCGAAAGGGGTTATCTACTAGTTATACAATGTGTCGGGTTGTCTGTTAAAGTTACTCAAGGCTTTCTTCCCCAAGTAATAGTAACGGGGAGGTATAGATGAACAGATGGATCCCTAAACTCTTGTTTAACCTTGGCCATCAAGACCTGAATCTCTTGCCTGCTCCAACCAAGTGCATGTTCAAAAAGCTTTGGTGTGTATGATTCCACAACCTTAAGCTCCTGAATAGCCTGATATTTGCCAAGTTCCTTCATTCTTGGATCCTTGGGCCATGCTCCAATAGGCAGCTTGTGACGTTAGTATAAATGCTTAGTTGAATAGGATATAACGACGATACAAACCTTACGGACTTCCTGATGGACATCCACAAAACCGACTTCCTTCATCCTTTTCTTCCACTCAGAGCTACCGTTGGCACGCTTACCGAACTTGGTGCAGGCTTCGCGAAGGTTTTCCATCCAAAGTTGAGCGTTGGGTGCTTGTTCGATAGTCCCGTCATCTGATAGAAGATATGCATCGACTCCTTGTATTTCGAAATAGCCATTTGAGAGTAAATGCTTAAATGCCTGCTGTAACAGACGGTCTCGATCGGCGATGCATCCTTCCAACTCTCGTCCGTGGATAAAATCGAATCCAACCTGGTATAGCCATTGGTCTTCAAAGTCGTCAACTTCAAAGGTGCAATTAGGTGGATTCCTAGAATGCGTTAATCAAATACAATACCGAGGGTCACTCTCATACCATTCAGGTTGGATGGGACTCAGGTCGTTCCCGATGATCTCTGATGACGGATGGTCACTATTTGTAAATAATTAGTGTATTCCACTTGTGGCATAGATTGTTCAATACAACTCACTCTGCAAAGTCGATTGCCCAGATACCGGTACCGGTACCGAGGTCAAGTACACGCTGAACATTTGGAGGAATTGGAGCAAGGTGAAGTTTTCCATCAAGGAGAAGGCTGTATATGTGATGAACAAGATCCATCCGTTCTTGCTCATCTTCGTCGTTCGGCTGGTGAAGCGATGTTTAGATGTAGTTATTAGCCAGGGGCTTCAATAGGCATACCAGCGGGTATGATCCCTCACGGAATGCATGATAGCGACGTCCGTTCTGGAGTTTGTTGATGAGCTAGACATCTTCACAGTCAGACTACAATGCTCACTTCATATCTATAGAAAGCCGGAGGCCTAGGTTAGTATTCTATCTGGTTGAGATTAGGATCAAGTATTTTAAATACCGATAGTTAAATATGCTTGACTTTAACGATGTCATGTAACTGGAATTTCCAGTCCTGAAGTTCAGATCAGTTAGATTAGTACGATTTAGCAAGTGCAGTATCAAACTAACGAGGAATCTAGGACAGAGTCGGCATCACGTATATCCTGCTAGAGTACACATTAGCCCCAGTATTGAATTATAACAATCGACGTATAAATAACTCACATCAACCTCCAACTCATCCCAAGGCTGAGTAGTATTAGCTTCGGGGGCAGAGTTGGCAGAGAACGCCAGCTGACCATCAGCTTCTTGCGAGGGCTTACTGGCCATAGCGAAAGGGATGTTTGCAAAGTAAGTATTGGGCACAGTAGAATCCAGGGAAGAATTAAATAAGGTTTGGAGTCTTGGAAGTATTAGTTGCAATCTGCAATTTATAAGTTCATGACAGCCCCGCATACACCGCCATCCCTGTTTGTATGTTGGTTCAGAGTACCCTGTAAGTGCTACGCAGTCTCTCGTATCTCCAATGGGAGAAGAGTGTATAACATGATATGATGGACTTTATATGTATGCATAGCTCAATAGTTGCGTCACAGGGAGGAGAAAGCGTCCTTTCCAATCCATGTCCTTGGCAGAAGTAAACACAACAGCCAACTAGAGCTGTCTTTTAATCAAGTGGGCAGTTACACATCACTTGGCTTTCCTAAGGGCTAAAGCGGAAAAGTACATATAGTACAGCTCTTGAAACTTCTACCACATCATCCATACCATAGGGTAAATTGAACCAGTGCCCTCTATTCCATACTCCCTCCATGTAATATTCGCTCCGAACTCTTTTAACATCTCATACTGCCTCCTGCTCCAACCCACCAAAACCAGTGAATCGTCAACGCAATGTTCTAAGGGTATATGTGTATTCTTGAGTACGTCGTTGTGTGTGGGTGATGACTGAACTTGGAGTGTTTCGCGCATCTCATCAAGTGTTTGGTCGGCAGATAGGCAACGTCCGCTGAAACCAATAAAGGCACCCAGTGCACGCTTGTTGCAGAGCCCATACTTATGCCCCATTCAAATCATTTCCCTCCTTAACTGGGATGTTGCAAATCTTGGATACGACTTCTTCGAGTCCTTCTGTCTGTAGGTCTTCGTTTTCCGCTCACGTTTCAGACGTCGAACCATTAGTTTCACTCCTCATGGGGTTAACTGGCGCGTTTGCTTTGAGGCGCTAGAGGGAACACCTATCGTAAAGAAGGAAAAGCGTCAGCAATTGTGGGGCCTTGAGGGTCACGCGAGTATTGGAGCGAGTTGAAGAAGTAGCCAGGCTGTCTCCACTGTCGCTCGACAGCCTCCAACAGAATAAAATCTTGGCACATCCCGGAATGTAATGCTCCGTCCAGCTCGTTCTAACCTACCTAGCAAAGTGCGCGTCCTTTTTGCTCAACTCAAGTCGGGACATTTACAACCGCCCTTTTATCCTCACATCGTAGAAACCACATCAGTAACAGGGCCCAAGCGTCAATTCTCTTTATTTTTGCACATCGGTTTCGGAAGCATGGGAATTTTGTACCATTCAGATCAGTGACCCTCCAGCCTCATGTTATTATCGAACGAAACTACCCTACACAATAGCTGCGAGAAGCAGTAATTTTCAAGCGGAGACGATGAATGGACTCGGAAGACAACCGAAATCATTAGCTAAGGCATGCATATCGTGCCGGACAAAGAAGGTCCGCTGCAACGCTGCACGGCCGAGATGCAGCAATTGTCAGAGTCAAAGTCGAGAGTGTGTTTATCACAATGAAACACCTAGACAGCGGTAAGCATTGAGGTAGCTGGTGTGTTTCGTCGCGCTAAACATACACAGGCCCACATTTTCGCAGATCCTCAAACTTGAACGCGACGTGTCTGCCCTGAAAGCATTCATCGTGACTCTCAAGCAAAATAACCCTCAGGAACGCCAAAAATTACTCTTGTCCGTTGTCGACGATGATGGAAACGTTAATCTCCAAGCACTGGGAGACGGAAGCCCTTCCAAGCAAGCTGAAAGTGCTTCAACAAGCCTTCCATCTCAGTCCTGCCACGACCCAGCAATCATATCCGATGATGAGCTTGATATCGCGAACTTTGTATCAGTGGGTGATGCCGGTGAGACCAACAGTTTTGGTCCGTCATCTGCATTGCACAACCCAGCAAGAAACAGCCCCGACAAGGCTGGACACTTTAACTCAATACCAGTGGAGAATGTTAAAAATAGTCTGATAGCAAATGCTGCCTTGCAGAGGCATTTGGAATTCGGGCTACTGAAGCATTCAACTATTGCTGAAGTACCGACAGACTTGGCAATGCACCTTCTCAACCTTCACTGGGATCGTCAACATCATACATTTCTTCTCACCTACAGACCTGCTGTTATGCGCGATTTGCAATGCTCTGGCCAATATTGTTCTACATTCATGCTTAACGCCATATTCGCCTGCTGTAGCAAGTTCTCGCCTCGTCCTGAGGTTAGAGAAAACCCTGATGACCCGTCAAGCGCCGGTATTAGGTTTTTCAACCGGTGTGACGAGCTTCTTGCAAAGGATTCTCTTCTAATGCAACCACACATTACAACAATCGTGGGGCTTCTCCTACTCGGCTCAACATACAACGCGCGTGGAGAGACTTCCAAAGGATGGTTGTATACTGGATATGCACTACGAATGGTTTACGATCTTGGCCTCCACCTGGATCCCAAGCAGACAACAGATCACTCAGAAGAGATAGAGATTAAAAGACGGATATTCTGGGGGGCATTTGTCTGCGACAAACTGCAGAGTCTCTACTTGGGTCGACCTGTGGCTATTAATCTTTGCGACTCCCAGGTATCGCGCGAGTTCCTCGATTTGTATGAAGAAACAGAACCATTTCACCTTCCTACTTTGGTGGTAGAATCCACTCCTAGCTTGCCTAGGAAGATGGGTGAAACGGTTCCCAGGTATTCAGTATCAACTTTCCAACAATTATGTCTCTTGTCTAAGATAATGACGACGATCATCAATCGCTTCTATGTTGTCGGGGCCACATTTTCAAACGCTCAAGACAGTCTCTTGAAGATTGAGCGGGCGTTACAGAAGTGGCGAGAGGACTTGGCTCCAGAGCTAAACTTCCAGCCCTGGGCTTCTGCAAGTACACAAGCCCAGACGCCAAATATTATGGTATTGCACAATCTATATTACTCCCTCATCATTCTGGTCCACCGACCGTTCATATCAGACGGACATCTTCGCTCGACTGGGACGCCCTCTCGATCCTGGGAGCAATGCACCGATGCAGCGAGATGTATCACAAGTATAGCGTCAGTTTACAAGTTAACTTATGGGCTAAGTGGAGCGCCTTACGTCCTGGCATATACAGTCTACGTGGCGTGTACCATACACGTCCGTAACGCGGCTTTGCAAAGTCACAAAGAGGAACACTTGGATCTGTTGAAGAGGAGCTTGGAATGCTTGGATCAGCTTTGCACGGCGAATCCGGGTGTTGCAAAGCCGGCTAGTAGTATCAGACGCTTGATTGAAGCCAATCGCCTTAACCTGACTATTGGTAAGTTGAGATAATCCCATTGTCCTATAAGCAGACTCTGATAAACTTTCAGAACAAACTAACTATACTATGGGAGCCAATATCTCATTTGATTTAGATGCAATTCACAATACGTTCAATATGACAGAATGGCCCTGTCAAACTTACGAAGTGGGCATTGGGGACGCTGAGTACAATTTGCCACTCGATCCGTTATTTGGCTGGATTAATGTACCAACTCCCTCACTAGTAGACCAAGACACACCGCTGCCACTTATCTAAATATTTAAACCCTGTTGGCTGTCTGATTGAAAGATACTGTATAAAGTTTAGCTCAGTGTCAAGAGCCCCACACGGAGACTCACACTCCGATATTCTGCAGGTCACGGAGAATGATTGTCCTGGTAGCATCATGTTACCGTCTTGCTAATAATACCTTTTACCAATTTAACAAATCTATAGATATATTAATGCCCAAGATACGACTGCCTTTAGCTGTTAAATTTCCAAGCACATTTTCTCAATTCTTGCACACCGAGTCCTTTCGCGCTGCATTCTCGTCTCTTAACCACACTTCTTACCCCAAAACCTTTAGCAATATGGCTCATCTCCCTGAAAAGGTTAGCGTCTTGATCGTGGGCAGTGGCAATGCTGGATTTGCAGCGGCTCTGTCTGCGGCTGAGAACGGAGCAAAGAGCATTCTTCTCATAGACAAGTGCCCTGAAGAATGGGTTGGCGGCAATTCTTACTTTACTGCCGGTGCCTATCGAATCGCCCACGGTGGGCTCAATGATCTGTTACCGTTCGTCAATAATGTTTCCCGCGAGCAAGCGGAAAAGATCGACCTGTCGCCTTATACCGAGAAAGACTTTCAGGATGATATGGACAGGGTATGCATGGGGCGCTCAGACCCTGAGCTCGCCAAAACACTGATTAAAAACTCCAATGCAACCATCAAATGGCTCGCTTCCAACGGCGTTCGCTTCCAGCTCTCTTTCAACAGACAGGCATACGAAGTTAATGGGAGAATCAAGTTCTGGGGCGGTCTTCACATTAAGACACAAGATGGAGGCAAGGGTCTTATCGAAGACTATCTTGCTGCGATCAAGAGACGAAATATTCAGGTTGCATGGTCGACGGCGCTCACAGGGCTACAGAAGCATGCAAACGATGATAGCTACGAAGCTGAACTCTTAGTTGATGGTCACAGATGCTCATTGACTGCCAACGCTGTCGTATTGGCTGCAGGAGGGTTCGAGTCTAACCCTCAGATGCGGAGCCAATACCTCGGTGCTGGATGGGATATGGCGATGGTCCGCGGAACGCCTTATAACACTGGAGATGTTTTGAACTTGGCCATTCAGCAGCTGGGTGCGAAGGCTGTGGGAAATTGGTCGGGATGTCATTCCGTTGCCTGGGACGCCAATGCAGACCCAAATACTGGCGATCGAGAGGCTTCCAACGAGTACACCAAGTCAGGCTACCCTCTGGGCCTTATGCTGAACATAGATGGCCAACGCTTTGTTGACGAGGGCGTGGACCTGAGGAATTACACTTACGCAAAGTTCGGTCGAGCCATCCTTCAACAGCCCGAACAGTTGGCTTTCCAGGTTTGGGATTCGAGGACCATCGATTGGCTGCGAATGGAAGAGTATCGCGAGGAGCGTGTCGAGCGCATATTCGCCAAGACTCTGGAGGAGCTCGCTCAGAAATGTGCTGAGCGCGGACTCCGAAACACAGGCGCTTTCGTTGACACGGTCCGAGAGTACAATGAAGCGGTATACGCACATCGTCAAGAAAACCCTGACATCAAATGGGACCCTGCGATTAGAGACGGCGCCTCAACTCAGTCTTCAAAGAAGAAGCTAGCTTTGGCCAAGTCGAACTGGGCTCTGCCTTTGGATCAAGGCCCTTTCATGGCAGTCAAAGTTACTTGTGGTATTACCTTCACCTTTGGAGGCGTGAAGATTGATCCTCAGTCCACCCAATTGATCCACGGGTTGACGGGCTCTCCAGTACCAAATGTGTTTGTTGCGGGGGAAATGGTTGGAGGGTTATTTTATTCTAATTACCCTGGCGGAAGCGGATTAACCTCCGGCGCAGTCTTTGGGTTAAAAGCTGGCAAGGCTGCTGCAAGGGTATCTGTAGACGAGAAGGCTCTAGAAGCTGATCAGTCATTTCAGAGCCATCTATAGAGACTAACAAAGTTGTGTTTATAGACCTTCAGCGTCAGCCAACTCTAAATTAATGCAAGCTTGTTAAGTTTATAGGTTTATCTGTAGCTTGGGAAATATTTTACTATATTGAAGTCAAGTACGTCCTGGATCATTTGAGCGAAACAGCCGGTGGTTCTCATATTGAACCCTATCAGCAGTATCTCCCCTGGTATGTTACTGATATTTTCGCACTTGAATTACACACTGTTCAAAATATGCAAATTGTTCCTGCCTTGCTGTTTCTTGTTGGTTGTTCAAGTTTGCATTATGAAGAAAAGAGGCGTCCTTGGCGTGGGTAATAAACAGCAAACAGTCCAAGCGAAGGACTCGTCACAAAACGTTTATTGTCTTCCAGTGGCGTTTCTCAACCACTTAGGTGCCACGACGTTCAGCCATCGACCCATCTCTCCAACTTGAGAAGAACTCGGAGCTGAATAGATGGAGTAGCGATGGACCCTGGCCAGCTTGGGGTTGAGTTTGTGTGGAAGCAATAGTATTAAGGTTCTTCAGGCTGAAGAAGTCAGTACTTCCAGTTACCATATCTAGCCACCTTCATCACTGTCAGACATAATACAGGTTAATTAAGAGTTATACTCTTAGATTCTTTGTTCTTAAGTGCAATAAGACCTATTTCTTAATTTATAGGTGTGCGCATCTGTCCAAACACTAGCTGGGCTTCAGCCAACATTACCATCCATTGGCTTGCAACGCTGTACTTACTTTTCATGCATGTTTGTGCCCACTGCTGGCTGTTAGTGGCCCCTTAATGGCTGTTGTTGCTGAGGAGTTGTTCTAGACTGCGAAGACTGTCCATTTCATGACATTTAAATGGGGCATGGCTTTCTAGTGGTATTTTGAACTCACCGTATGCTGTGGAACCCCAGTTGCCGTGATCGTCACCTTAAATGAGACACTCATTAAACTCAATTGGCCCAACCATTCCGGATACGACGTCGCACTACCGTGCGTTCCGAGTAATGCCACTTTGCTCTCGCAGCAAGCGACATTGCTTGATTTGGACTCTGATGCATGAGGCTGATTGACAAACAACCCATGTGCAGATTGTTTGTTTTGACGCACTAACAGGTGGGTTCAACGACTACAATCCTGGTCATGTATGCCCGCCAATTCCGAATCGAAGTGCAGGGTCTGACATTTAAATAACGGCTGCCCGAGACCGGTCCGTTTCCACGACTCACTTATTAGTGTTTCTTCTTCAGATCAAGCCTGTGTAAAAATGAAACGCGAAGCCTTGCTTGTCTTCTTTGCCTCTCTTACAGGTGCAGCCTTGGCCAAGCCTAGCCCATTGCATCACGAGGTCGATGTTGCTATTGTTGGTGGAGGTGCAACAGGTGCTTATGCAGCTGTCAGGCTCCGAGAAGACTATGGCAAGACTGTTTTAGTCATCGAGAAAGAGAATAAGCTTGTGAGTATGCCGAGCTGATCCAGCCCTGCTCATCCTACTAACAGAAGTATGAGGGCGGCCACGTTCATGCTTACCAGCCGAGCGCCGGAGACAGACCAGTCAACTACGGAGTCCAGGCCTATCTGAGTCGAGAGGCTACCAAAAAGTTTTTCAAGCGCTTCAATGTCGGTCTGATTGATCCGGATCTAGAGAGTGGTTTCAACACTCTTTTCGGTGCCGAAGACATAGATTTCACCACTGGAAAGAAGGTGGATGTCGACTACGGACTTGTCAACTCAACTGTTGCATTGATTAAGTATGCGGCATTGGCAACAAAATATCAGCCTTGGTTTGAGAATGGCTACTTTCAGAAAGGCAAAGTCCCTGAAGACCTTCTTTTGCCTTTTGGACAGTTCCTCAACAAACATGGACTTGACAGTTCCCTCGAAATTCTTCGGACGTTGATCTGGCTGTCCGACGCTATCAACACCCCCACCTGGTTCGTGATGGCTGTTGTCGGACAACCTCAACTCGCTGCTTTCGGATTCGGTTTAGCGGGCCCGTCTTTCAAGTGGCCCGAGACTTATTCTTCAGAAACACTTTACGACCGTGTCCTAGACTTCATGCGAGACGATGTTCTCCTTGAAACTACGGTGGTCTCAAGCAATCGCAATGCGAAAGGTGTCGACTTAGTTGTGCAAACACCAAATGGGAAACAGCATGTCAAAGCTAAGAAACTTCTCATTGCAGCAACTCCTTCCCCTGACAATGTCCAAACATGGGACCTGGATGAAAATGAAAAGTCTCTGTTTTCCAAGTTCTCCTGGGAAACCCTCTACGTTAGTGTCGTTGGTAAAACAGGCTTGCCTTCTGATGTCGCCGGGATTCGCAACGCATGGGACAATTCGACCAACTTGTACCTTCCACAAGGCAACTTTGTTGACGCGTACGCTCGCGTAGGTGATCGGGATCTCTGGACTACTCGTGTTCTCGGCCGTGCAAGTCTTACGGCGCAAAAGGCACGGTCTCTGATCAAACAAGTGTTCACCAAAATCGATGCTACGGGAACATACGATACTACCAGTCCCGAGATACTGGCGTTCGCATCACATGGACTCACTGCGCCCAAAGTGTCGCCCAAGGAACTAGCAGCTGGCTTTTACCAAAAGCTTTATGCACTACAAGGTCAGCGCAACACATTCTGGACTGGACTTACTTGGGCTCCCGATTATACTCCAATCTTGTGGGACTTCACTGAGAAGCTTTTCCCTGCCATCTTGTCCGGCATCTAGCTCCTGCATTGAAACTTAAACGTCATTTGAAAGTGAGAGTTAGCTGGAAGACATGACGGGTTCTGGAGACTCGTTATACGTAGGGATTGAGATGAGAGTTAATACAATATGAGTGGTGGCCTTCCCTTTCTCTTTACAGTCCATTGTAATGCAAACTCAATCGCCAATTTACTATTCTCTTTCGAAAACCCTCTTTGCATGCTTTACCTTGATCGACTCTAAGACGCGACTATAAATTGGGCACTTATGAGGAGACTTGTAACCAGTTTCGGTTTGCATAAATTATATGCGATAGTCTCTGAGGTGTCATTAGCTAGAGCCGTGCCTTTGAGAGTCACTATATTCTCTGCACTTGTAACGTGGGTTGACATTCCATCAGATCCTGCTGATATCACGATGTCTCGAGTAACACTGCCTGTTGGTCCGTGATTGGAAATTGTTGCCTCATTATATTGTAAGGTTACAGAGGGTGGTTTCTTGTGCGGCGGAGGGATCCCTCTGGCACCCGTTGATCGTGACAGGTACGGAGGTAAAGATACTGGGCGCTTTTAATCATCGACCACTGACCAGTGTTGCTCCTGCGAGCGTCAATATAGCTACAGGCTTCCTGCGTCCGCTGGCGTATGGACACAAAGAATTGATAGTAAATCTGTTCGATTGGGAGGATAATCTTATGTGTGGCAATAGCCTGCCGAAGGATATTTCCCCTGCTTCTCTAGCACCATCCAACTTGAAAAAGCCCGACTTAGACCTCCCGTGTAACCTCTTTTCGCTGAGGTGTAAGGGACCTTTCTAGTCAATTACTACATTGCAAACTACTGGCGGATGGAATGCGGAAGTTGCAGTGTATTGGGTTACTTTAACAAGGCGACGTATAGTGCCAGATATGTAATACACTATCTAGATCGAGAGTAGAAAATCTGTACCAAGCCAACTAACATGTGTTTCAGAAACAAATTCCACAGATCAATTGGCTCCCTGTTGGGAGGTACGACCAAACAAGAATAACTACCTATCTCAAATTAATGACACAGTGTCTTCTCATACAGCTAAGTACCATGATTTCCACATTAATAGGGTAGTAAGTAGGTGGCTGAACACAAGTAGTCCCCCCCCTGCATATCTTCGTTCCAATAGCCCGCGCCACAAGGGAGGGCATTCTCCCTGGTTTCAAGAACAGCTCTATTAAGTCTTGAACCCTCTGCCCCAACTCTGAATACTAGTAACTTCTTCCATTTCACGCGACAGTATGGCGTTCAATCCAAGACCAACGAGTTCTTCCAACCTTGCATCCAGGGTCTGGTATTTTGCTATTAGTATTCTTTTGGTTCTGGTACTTCTTTCTGCGTTCTATACGGACTCCCTAAGATCGCCTTTAGATTACGCGCAATCGAAAGCTGATGACTTCTGTCGGCAGTGAGTACAGGCATAGAAATGCCCGTCTGATCAATATTGACTGTGTGGTAACTAGATCTACATCTTCTGAAAGCGGAATACAACCCGGAACGACTCGCAATTGCCAAGATCCATATCGCCGCCCTGGGTTTTTGTTCATCCCTCCAAACGAAGCAGACTACAGAGAAACTCGTTGGATGCCTTTCACTGACAAGTTCATCAACGCCGACCCGCCAGAGTCTGCAGCATACCCTCCTCAGCAACCAGAGCTTATCTTCAACGACACACAGGTTCCGCGAAAATTCCTTGAAGGACCAGATATACCTACGTCATGGATGAAGATAGTCACAAAAGAAAATAAGCGTCGACTCAAAGCGATGAAGCATGTCAAAAACCCAACTGCGGAAGACTTTGCTGATATGAAAGACGAGGGTGGACTCGGATGGCTCTGGGGTCGCCGGCTTGTAGAGTTTGGTGACTCCATTGACAGACGCATAGCCAGGTATGCCTGCCACGAGTTTGGCAGCGATATGGTCTTTCCTAAACTGCATCCAATCGAAAAGTGGCCGAAGGGTATATGCAGCATACCAGCTTTTAACCTTACATTTACTGCTTATCATTCTGCCGGCGGCTTTACCTACAGGCCTGACTGGTTCTGGTATAAGGAAATGCGCATTATTCCATTCGAGGAACGTTGGAAAAAGCTGTGGAAACCGCACGAGGAACCCATCAACGGACCAAATGGGCGGCCTGACCTGATTTTGTGGCAGAATGGCCTTTGGGATCAACGCGGATTTCAAGTGGGCGGCCAAAAGCACCATAAAGATGACAACACAACATTGACGGCAAAGCATAGAGGTATGACATGGGATGAGTTACACTTCTACTCAGCTCGCCTGAAGAAGTTCGGAGACCTCCTCAACAAAGAGTTTCCGGATACTCCCAAGATGTTCAGGAGTTTAACCTTACATCAAAAGACCGGGTCTGGGGATATTATGCTGGTTCAGATGGATCGCTTTGGGCGAGCTCTGGCTGAACAGTATGGGCAGGAGATATTTGAATGGGCACGTATAATTAGTCTACTTGGACAGTGGTATGAAGATGGTACACATCCTGGTGAAGGAGCGTTGAGTTGGCTCTGGGGTAATATGATCCTGGAATATCTTGCAAGGGCAGCTGGAGCTGGAGCACAGGTTGGGGGCGATGTACGTTATCCGTATTTTGAGGGATGGGATGCTTGTCACGAAGATCTAGTAGGGTGGGGAGGGAGGTAGTTATTGTATAAGGTTCAGTAAGTATTTGCCTTTTATTGGATATGCATTGTAATTGCGAATTAGCTTCTATAACGTCGATTGTGTTGGAAATCCCCTTCGGTAATAATGTAAAGAATATATTCCTAGCATTGGGAGTTATCCGTACGTTCTACCGCTATTTGAACATTACTTTCAGCTTAATATCCTATTAAAAGCGATGTTCTATCAGATGGAAGCATAGGATATCTGAGACGAAAGAAGAAGTGTTACAGACTTGACGGGTAATGCGGCATGGTGGGCTGTTCATTTAACCACTACTGAGAAGGCGCAGCTACCTTGTACTCAAATCTCATGCTAGACCTTGGCGTGAAAAGCTTAGTCTTAAACCACAATCGGGGAGGCTCGCATCTGGATTTAAGTTCGCTCATTAATGCCGTTCCGCACTACCGTTTCGGTCTTATACATAGTTCAACATGGACTAGTATAGGCATACGGCAATAAAATGCCGAGTTACGCACCAGCCAATTGCATTAAAAGAACCAGTGGCAGAGCATTGTTAGAGAAGAGTAACGTTAAAAGAAGCAACTAACTGCAGCGTGTCACGCAGTATAAAAGGACTTGTCGATAGTTTCCTCCAAGCATCGATAGTTCAACCATTTACCTTTTACAACAATATTCCTGCCAAAAAGCCTCCATTACCCAAAATGAAACTCAACTCTCTCCTTGCTGTTACTTTAGTAGCTGTCCCTGCCCTGGCTGCTTCACTTATTACTGATAAACACACCACGTATGTCTAAGAACGTCTTTCATCATCTATAGGCTAAGATTAATGAGAGACAGGACATCAACTGAGACATTTAAGACCAGCCAGACTGACGCATATTCCAAGAGCTCCAAGGCCGCTGCTGCTCCAACTATAAGTGTTGATATTATTGGAGTTGCAGGTGTGGTGAGCCTTCTTGCTGCTATAGCTGTTTAACCGACTGTTCAAGTCAGATGTAGAGATAATAGAATCAGAGAGGCTTATATATTCAATTTCGTACCTGCTAGTAGACTAAGGTTTCCATATCTTGGTTTTAAAATAGTAATTGTATTATTGTAAACCTTTAATTACAATAGCTGCTTCGAATGATTTGAATAGTACTGAACGCCTGATAATGCTGTACTCTGCTAAATATTATTCCAGTTACTTTTTAAGCTATATGTACTACATCTCATACATAGTCTTATACAGAGCATTGCAAAACAGTGTTATAGCCTTTGATCCCGCCTCCAGAACTGCATCCATGGCAATGAATGGGTGTGGTTGACCCTTCATCAGATTGAACTCGGCCTTAACACCCGAGTCTCTTAGTTTTTTTGCAAATTGCTCACCCTCTGTGCGGAGAACATCTAGCTCGCCAACAACAAAACATGCTGGTGGCAGCTTAGAGAAGTCTCCCTTCCAAAATAGCGGACTCGCTTCAGGATCGGCCCAATCTTTTGAGTCTGGTAGATAGTGCTTACGATACCAAAGCATTTTCTGTGCTGGAAGTGCAGGGGAATTCTGATTTTCATTCCACGAATCATTGTTGGTAATGTCGGCTGTGTTGTCCATTACTGGAACTGAGAGAAGTTGCAAGGAGAAGGTGGGAAATCCTCGATCAGCAGCCCGTTGGCACATGATAGCTGCCAGATTAGCACCAGCAGATGAGCCACCTAAATGTCTTCGATCAGTCTCTACCTGTAGGAAGTCTTGAAGTAGCGGGACTAACCTGTTGCCAGTTTCGACGTGTTTAGTCCAAGAAGCTCTTTGCCTTCTCCGATAACCCACAAGACAGCCTCCCAAGAATCGTGAACAGCAGCAGGGTATGGATTTTCCGGGGCGAGTCTGTAGTCCACACTAACAACGACACATTTGCCACGAGCACATAAATGCGATGCAATAACGTTCTCAGTCTCAATCGTCCCGAGAACCCATCCGCCGCCATGGTAGTAGATGCATACCGGCCACCCCGTGGCTGGTTCCTCACCATTTGGCGTGAAGCATCGAACGCTCACGTCTGGTCCCTTGCTTTCGCTTCGCTTGACTTTGTAGTCAACTGTACTAGCGACAGGTTGTAATGGGCCACTGCCGGGGATAAGAACACCGCTAGCTCGTGATGCTTCTATCGATTGCAGATGGACTTGCTGCTTGTCTATAATGTGTTTGTTATAGAAATCTGCATACTCAGGGTCTATGCGGCTAGCCACTGACTCGTGGAGGGGATACGGAGGTTGGCTACCCATGTTGCAACAATGGCTTTTGGCAGCAAAAGATTGAGGGTGAGAATGATGCACTTGGCCCACTGATAAGACCAAATAACAGCAAGAGTTAATTAGTATTCAAGTGTGATAATCTTGCAAAACAATTGCTGTGGCGGGGGTTCATTTATTGCCGACTGTTCTGGTCCGAGGAGTCATTAAAACCTCATTTGATCCTTTGATAATGGGTTAAGATCGACACCTGTCGTTACACTACGCACTGATACTGTGCAAGTCACCAAGCATGTATCCACTTTGCGTACCGTGTCGCGGCACTGTGGCCCACCCCCAGATTGTAAGGATTACAATCGTTATCATGTTGGAACCGATAAGATGCATACAGTTTGAGATAGCATCCCAGGTGGGTAACAGAAAAGTT
>JABFFG010000375.1:30471-44567 GCA_013623685.1 Fusarium transvaalense
TAGGCTATCAGCGGCCAATTCTTTTGACGCCCTGGGGCATCCGTACCCTGAATCCCCATGTAACCAGTGATTCCTACTACAACCCGGCTCATGTAACCTCTTTATTACCCCCCCCTGCGATTCAGTTAGAATAAAAGCTTCAATTTAAGACATAGAATAATTTATCTTCTAATCGTTACTTGTTTTTCCTCCCTTACATCCATCTTCCCTACAAAACCCCGAGCTACATATATGATGGATCCAAAAGGCCACAAAGATGACGAATTTGTCAACGAACCATTCCCTGATGTCGCCGAAGGAGAGACTGCCCGTGTTGTTGACCATATTGCGGAACGCCAACTTTGTCGCAAGTTCGACATCCGATTGATGCCAGTTCTTGCTGTTATGTGTACGACTCACATCGCCTACGGTGGGGAGACAATTCTAACGGTTTGACAGACTTGTTCAACGCGCTGGACAAAGGCAATCTCGGAAACGCCCAAACTGCCGGACTGAGCGATGGTACAGTATTCCACCCCACAGGTCTTTCTAACAGTGACTAAAAAGGCTCCCAGATCTTAAGTTTCAACCAGGCCAGTACAACCTCCTGGTATCAATCTTCTTCGTCCCTTATGTCGTCTTTGCTCCACCGACTGCGATTATCGGCAAGAAGTACGGCCCTGCCAGAATACTTCCTATTCTCATGTTCACATTCGGGTCCATGACTCTGTTGGCTGCCTGTGTTCAAAACTTTGGTGGCCTCTTTGCACTTCGTTTCTTCCTAGGTGTGGCAGAATCAGGTTTCTTCCCGCTTGTCATTTACTATCTCACGACTTTTTACAGACGTGGAGAGCTGGCACGTCGTTTGGCTGTCTTCTATGCAGCCTCCAATATCGCCAATGCCTTTGTAAGTTTTCACAATGGCCGGGAAGGTACACGTGTTAATAGTAACAGAGCGGACTCTTGTCATTTGGTGTTTTCCAGATTGAATCCAAGATGTTTGTATGGCGCTATCTGTTCATCATTGAGGGTGCAGCCTCTGTACTGTTCTCTATCTTTGCCTTCTGGTATCTCCCTCAGTCCGCTGGTGAGGCAAAGTTTCTTGGGGAAGAAGAAAAGGCGCTCGCATTTCACCGTATGCAAGTCGACTCTTCGTCAGTGGTACAAGAGAAATTCAACTTTAAGGACTCGATGAAGATATTCAAACAGCCGACGACATACTGTTTCCTCCTGATTGAGATTTGCCTTGGTGTGCCGATTCAGTCGGTTGCACTCTTTATGCCGCAGATCATCCAGCGTCTCGGATACGGGACAGTTAAGACGAATCTTTATACTGGTAGGTGAATATTATAATTTCCTGTCCAACCTTGCTAACGGATTCAAACAGTTGCCCCTAATGTTGGCGGTGCAGTAATGCTACTTATCTTGGCTTTCAGCTCTGATTTCCTGCGCATACGTTTCCCTTTCATTATGCTCGGATTTGCTTTCACCTTTATTGGATTTATCATCTACGCTGCCATCTCCGATGTCCAAGCGCAATTGCAGCTGGCCTACTATGCATGCTTCATGATGGTCTGGGGGACTTCTGCGCCATCGGTCCTCTTATCAACATGGTATAACAACAACGTAGCTCATGAGGGACGCCGTGTGGTCCTCACATCGGTGGGCGTCCCGTTGGCTAATTTGATGGGTCTCGTATCAAGCAATATTTTTCGTGAGAACGAAAAGCCCAAATACCCAACAGCTCTTATCACGACAGCTTGTTTCGGGGCCTGTGGATGTCTCATTGCGGGTCTTTTGGGTGGGTTTATGGTGTTTGATAACATGAGAAGAAATCGTAGAGCGGGGACGAAGACTACGGCAGAAGATGTACCCACCCAGCGTTTGCGTGACGGTCCATCTGTCCCCGAATTTCGCTGGTTCTTGTAGGCGGGCAGACGGGCTAGTCCAAGGGTGTCAGAAGAATTGGCTACTGATAGACTAATAAGAGACGAAATCGGTCAATTGGTTTATGATGCTTAGATAGCTCTCTTAGGCTGTTGATTTCTGTCACCTAAGATTTAGGGGGCCAACTTTTCTGTTACCCACCTGACTAGGCGGGGAAAAGTAAGAAGGCTGCGATAAGCAGGGAAGATCGGCGAACAAAAGGCCATAAGGAGGAGGTGGAGAGAATATGGAGAATGTCGCACTGTGCTCTGTAATCTACAACGTTACCTCAAAACCGGACTGTCCATCCTAATTTGTAAGATTGGAACTCGGTGTGTAAAAGTGACACCGATACATATCAACCTACTGGTATCCTCCCTTAAGGACAGATATCTGTTGTCACGAACTATCAAATCTCAAACTACCGAGCTTTGCCTAATACCGCCAACATGTCATCGCCCAAAGTGGGCGATAGCCTGGATGACCTAGACACTCCCTCCATGATTGTCGACCTCGATATCATGGAGGCCAACATCAGGAAGCTCATGGACCGTCTTCTGCCAACTGGAAAAAATATCCGACCGCATCTTAAGACAACGAAGAGCGCGATTATCGCAAAGAAGCTTGTTGCTGCTGGTGCGAAAGGTGGATGCGTTGCAAAACTGAGTGAGGCTGAAGCAATTACAGCTGCTGGCTTTACAGACCTTCTCATTACCTGCGAAATCGTCGGCCCGGCCAAAGTTAGAAAATTGGTCGAGCTTTTCAAGAAGCACCCAGGTCTCAAGATAGTGGTAGACGATGGGGACGCTGCCACAGCCATCGATGATGCCCTGGCAAAATCGGGCGTTGAAAAATCCATAGATGTGTTGATTGACTTGGATGTTGGACTTCATCGCACAGGCGTCAAGCCTGAAGGGGCCTTGCAACTAGCACGACACATTGACACCTTGAGACATATGCGCCTCATTGGTGTTCAAGGGTACGAGGGCCACTTGCAACATCTTCACGATTTCGACGACCGAAAGAAGCAATGTCTCGAATCAATGAGGACTCTTACAGAGACTGCCCAGCAGCTACGGAAAGAGGGATTCAACATCGATGTCGTCACAACTGGAGGCACTGGTACAGCTGACTTTTGTGCGACTGTGCCAGGTGTAACAGAGTTGCAGCCCGGATCATTTATCTTTATGGATACAGACTATCGTAACGCCATCGGCGCGTATTACTCACACAGCCTATCCTTCCTCACAACAGTCGTAAGCAAGCAAGGCGAACAACAAGTTACAATCGACGCAGGCCTCAAGACTTTGACAACGGATAGTGGTCTATCCGAATGCAAGGATCAAAGATACAGGTACAATCAGTTGGGCGATGAGCATGGTTCGTTGACCTGGGAAGAGGGAACGACCCCACTCAAGGTTGGTGACAGGGTCCAGATGATCCCTAGCCATATTGACCCGACTGTCAACCTTCACGATTATTACTACGCTCATCGCGATGGGATCATTGAAGAGATCTGGCCTGTTGATTCAAGAGGCAAGGTTCAGTGAGGAAAGTCAGTAGACAGGATTCAAATAGTCTCCAATAGCTCAACCTAAAGGACTCTCGTACCAGTCATGCTTCTTAAAGATTAATTATTCCAACTGTGCCTTGAGTCAGCTCTCAGCTACCCAATTGATCTCTGTAACAGCCTTTGCGGTCGGCAATCTGGGGCCTCAGAGCTTTCCTTAAGTAGAAGAAAACTAGTGTGATAATGCACGCTGATAATGGAGACGGCTGCCTAGAGCAGGAAGGTGCCTGATTTCAGGAATAGAAACTGACTATATATATGATCTTCTCCTCTTACAGTACAGATCCATACTCTCATCCCGCATCTCATCCCCCCATATAATGTCTTCGCCGACAGAGTCAGAAATCCTTGCCGCTTTGGCTGATTATCGCGCTCATGATAATGATGTGAATTTCCAAGCTTGGAAAAAGATCATCCCCCAAATCGAAGCGGCGGACCTTCAAGAAAAGCTCGGTGAGGATGAAGACCAAAATGAATTCAAAATGGAATATGTCGACTACAATCTGAGACCAGTTGAAGATATTCAGCCGCCTTTGAAATCACCCTCCGAAGTCATTGAACGATGGGTTGAGATCAAACACATTTGTGCCCTGGACGGTTGTTCTCTACATTCCGACACGACGTGGCGAGACAGAGAACGAAAGAAATACAAGTCTTACATCCTTGAGAAGCTCAACGAACTGGAATGTCCTACAGGAGAGTGGGAGTTTCCTCCGGATTTCGCTATCCTTGTGGAGCACATCGATAGTTTGGATGGTGCTGGTTGGAGCCTTCAGCGCGAAATGTGCAAGTTCGTATTTTGGGAGGGCTTTGGGAACTGTTCAAAATACCCTGCGGGCAAGGAAATCATGAAATGGATCAAAGATTGGGATTATGAGGTGGCGGGGGGGTTTGAAATTTGGTCTGGGCTTAAAGATTTCTACTACGCAATATACAGCAGGTCCGAAGGAAGCGACGAGTGGTCTTGGTGGTATTCAGTCATAAACCATCGTTACAATGACATTGTGGAGGTTTTGAACTCGTATAAAATGTTCAACAATCCCGGAGATGGGGAAGTTGAGGAATGCGTGGATCAACTCCACTACCATTGTTAAACTTGAGATAAACTAACGGAATGTAATATGATATAGTCTGAGACAGTTTATGAATAATCTCCTGAAGTGGTATCATGCGACTCTATTCATAAGTCAACTCACAACCGTCCTCGGTTCTCAATAACTATAGTTACTAAGTAAATGGATTCATGTTTAGATTGTGCTGATTTCTAAAAGCCCGCAATGATTCCATCCCAGATTGGCAAAACTGCCTTCCCACATTTATCCTCACTCGTCAAGCTTTCTAACCAGTTTTAATACTTGTCAGCATGGTCCTTCTTTCCTTCAGCTTTCAGCCAGCTCTGCTGAGTGTATAGGTCTTGTTAGTGGCTCGACCATTCTTTACAAGTTGTGTCACACTCTCGGTCCTTATTGTGCTGTTGAATAAAGGCTCTTCTTTCTTAAATATATACTTAGTTAATTCATGTGCCAAGTTTCGTAACCTTCACGCGAAAGGACGGGACGATCAGGGGCAAGTTACGCACACGCGCACAATTGATCACGTCAAGTCAACTAGATATCTTTCCTGATATACTAGTAATTCAAAATCCCGAGATCTTTTACCTTGGAACTCCTTAATGACCATCCTAATAGCTGTAAACCGGGATAAACAAGGGCTCCATATTACCACATCTTCTCTAGGGCTCGTCTGAACCGATTCATCTTAGCCAACCTAGCTTTTTCAACCTCCTCAATACCTCCCTCCTCCCATTGCCTGCATTCCTCATCAATCTCAGCTTTACCAGTAGCCAAGTCTGCATTTTCCGGTGTAACCCAGCCCCTACCCTGTTTTAAATACTTGATCTTGCCAACTGCATACATAACCACGATGAATATAACGGCAAAATAACAGGTGATAAAGCCTCGTATGTTGAAGGGGTTGAAAACATCAAAGCCTACAAAGAAGATTGCTGTGCATCCTATAACTAGCGCCATGGTGGGAGTATATGGTGTAAACGGCGCAACATAATAGAGTGCATCGTCAGTGAGACCCTGGGCTTTACGGGCACGGTAAAATCCGATGTATGTAAGTAGCATAAATGTATATGTGGCAATGAAAGCCGTGGTGGTCAGGTCGACGAACCAGAAGAAGACCTCTATGGCTGAGTTTGATGCCACAAGAAAGGTGATGCAAGAGATCAGGAAGACTACTGCAACGCAATAAACAGGGACACCACTCTTGGTGCATTTTAATAGAAACCTTGGAGCTTGGCCATCTAAACGCTTTGTCAGTAGCTGAGTGAATGTTGATAAGATGAGGAAGAAACTTACCTCGAGCGAGGCCATATAGCGTTCGAGTGCATGCAAAGACATAAGCATTACCACAAGAAATCGCTGATAGAAGGATGAGAGCGTTAATAAAATGAGGCAGGAATGAAATTCCAAGATTCTGGACGCCAATCACCCATGGGCTAGCAGCAGCACCAGAAGCACCAGAAGCAATAGCTGCAAGGAGCCCCTCATCTTTGGAAGAACAAATAATGCCGACGCATAAGACTCCAATAACGTAAAATCCAACAAGGCGGTAGAATATCATACGCGCGACTCGAGGGATGGTTCGACGAGGGTTTTGGATTTCACCAGCCGCAAGGGCGATCATATCGGGTCCCGCGATGCAGAATCCTGCATAGATGACAACAGACCACCAGCCAAGGAACTTTCCAGCGGCGCCTTTAGCGTAGTACTCATGCATGGCTCCAGCATCCCAGTTTCTGAACCCATAGGCAAAACCCTGAGGATTGCCACCTGACATGGTAGAAACAGTAATAACAACGAGGAGGACAAGCAAGAATACTTTAGTTATGGCCATAATAAACTCAGCTTCGCCAAACCATCTACTCTATTGTTAGTCAGAGCGAAGATTGTCGAGCGGGAGTACTCACTTGACGGCAATAACATTAAGAAACAAACAAATGCCCATTGACAGGGCGATCCATGCAGCAGCATTAGTTGTTCTATCCCAGTATTCTGTCACGGCTGCAACTGCGCTGTACTCAACGCAAACAAGCATACTTGTGCCAAAGAAATAGGTCCAGCCCATGCTAAACCCAACAGCAGGATCAACAAAACGAGAGGCAAGTTCGAAAATAGAGCCGCGAACGGGGAGATATGCCAACATCTCCGCAACGCACAAGTACGTGGGCCAGATGAAAAATGTCCCCCAGAATGTGAATCCCAAGACACAGGAGAGTGGCCCGGCTTGGCTGAGGTAGCCGCCAATACCGACCTGAGTGTTGTCAGCTTTGTGTGTTTACACAATGAGGCAACTGCCCTACCCATAGTGCAGTACCAATTGAACCACCGATAGCCATAAGTTGTACGTGACGGGATTTGAGACCGCGTTGGGTCTGTCCGTACTTGTGCGTTAACTCGTTAATCTCGAGGAGAGTGCCATGTAGCTGGCTTTCCACAGGCTGGATTTCGAGATTTTTGTCTTTAACGTCCATTATATGAGATAGGAATGGGAAAAAGGTCTTACTTGAAGTAGCCTGAGTTAATATAAGATGGGAGTAGCAGCAATGGCGGTATTAATACTCATGTGTACATTTCAATTCCCTGGCCAGACAAGGGTCCTCAATTCCAAACACAACGCCAGAGATAATCTAATCGAAGGTTATCATGGCAGATAAGCCCCCGGCAGCAAGAGGAATTTTAACGATCGATTATATCGACGAGATAAACTAGTCTAAAACGGCCTTAACTACCCCGATCTGAGTTCCTCTGTCAGTTAGGACCAAGACCCTAAGCTGTCTTACCACCCCTAGATAGGTGTATCCTGAGGGTGCCGGCCGATGTAAACTATCCCGGCTCAAGTGTAGTTATCCGGTTGATAAGACACATCTCTCAGGTCAGGCATTTAGATTTGATTGTAAACACCAGTAATTCTGCAATGAAATCTAAGTTTCGAAGTGCAGTACAGTTCCAAAGACTAATCTATTGGTCGACATATATCCGCGATAGGAGTTCAGAAGCCCCTGTCCTTTCAGATAAGTGATTATCAATGGGTAAACAGGGATATTTAACTGAAAAGGGAAGGAAAGAGCGACGGGTGCATTTCCCCGTGTTTTAGCGTTTGATAATCCGTTCCTAAGGCTTGCCTGCCAGCCCTGCTATCAGAATAGCTGTTTCGTTCCCCACTACATTGCAGTCCTAATCTTTTCCCCATCACTGCTGCAAGCAAGTGAATCTAGAATGGCCCCTTGCATAGCGATACAAGACGATGCAATACTAGAAATGTAGAAGATACAATCAATCTTGAAGGCTCCAAACTTCATTGCCGAGTTTGCCTTGAATACGTTTTGTGTATACTACGAAGGTATTGGGTTAAAGGAGTGGTAAGGGTGAAATCTGGAGGGGTGTTAAAAAGAATGTATTTTGTAAAAATTTAGTAGTGCCTCGGATTCTATTTCTCTAGACTACTAAAATTACTTCTGCAGCGTATTTCTAGCCTTATGTGTAGTATCTCGACATTTGTAAAATGAAAATTCCCACAATTGTGACTCTCGTCACCAATGTACTAAGCAGTTGCCAGAATTTCCTTACCAGTCTCCATCTCATACTGTTCGTTACATAACTCGAAAACACGGTTGTGGAAGTCTGCATCTCAAAATCAGTTTCGGGTCGATCTCGTATTTGCTGTGTTGCTACACGACTTACAGACAACACCATTCTCCTTCTCAGGATTAAGAAGTCCACTGTTGTAGATCCCAATGTTGTGATTGGTCTGTGACTTTTCGCAAAGTTCAATGTCTTCCAAGGCAACATTACGAGTGAATCTGTACCACTCTTCAAAAACAGGTGATCCCTCAGGCTGCTCGTGATAATAGTCAAACTCCATTCTCGCCTTGCCGGGTTCCTCGGTCGGGCTTGTACGCCAGCAGGTCAGACCACCAGCGTACAAGCTGAGTGTGCAATTGGGGAACAGATAGAGGAACAACCCAGTGTCACCACCCGACGTGGCATCTGCGATATGCTGAGAATAGTTGTGGTACTCGGTAACTTTATATACCGAGGGCTTAAACTCCTGGGCGAATTCGGGGTGCGCGTATGCACAGTGAAGGCATTCTTGGTAAGCGTCTACTGTGGCCTTCCAATTGTTGTTGCTATGATACTTGAGGGGTCGCCTCAACCCAAGACTGGTGAAGTCCACGCGTGCAAGTAAAGTCTCTAAGCCTGGGAAGTAGTCATTGAAAGAGGTTGTCTCGTCAGACAAAGTGAAGAAAAGCATTCCTGTCTTGGTCAGATGACTTCGCAACTCCGAGTTCTAGGATCACGCTTTATGTCAGATTGAGATGATCAAATCTTGGGGAAAGAAAATACGAAGGCCTGGTAGAGGGTAGAATGTGATACTTACATCGCTGTTACGAAAGACCTTCAGAGATCGCCAGTTATCGTCAGAACGGCGTACTGTGAATTCCACCCCGCATAGTTCATTTTTGTAATCAACACCTTTCTCAGGATACTTGGTGACAGCTCCAAGTAGAATCCACGACTACAAGAATTGTCAGAAGGGTTAAGGTAATAGATTAAATTACACTACCTTGAAAAAGATTGCTCGTTTCTCCAAATCGCCAATGCCCTTGCTTGTGTACCAGGATGAAGGGAGAGTAACAGACAAGACGTTGGTGGACATGGCGAATAGACTTGCTCTTGGGGTGAGGATTGGCGAGACTGGGTAAGAAGCAACGAGAGGTGTGAATCCGAGTATTTCAGCGACTCCGTCGTTTGCATCGCGAGATGATGGTGAGATGTGTCTGGTTTGACGAATTATGTTATCATTGCGCATGTATTCCCAAACTGGTAACTATAAACGTTGGGTTGCAGAGCACAAGTAACTCTGTTATCTGTACTAACAGGGGCCATTGTTTACGGGTAGTGGCCTGCATTGCAGCTCGCCTCAAGTCTGGAGCGCTAACGCTATCGGGAAGTTTTGTACGCTGGTGTGTAGGATCGAGGGCGAAGATGGGGTTGAGCTGCAATTTGCATCACATCGTGTAGTAAAATACTACCCACATCATGAACATGAACTGACCCGAAAAATCTCGATATCTTGCATTAGTCTACATTCGAACGAGGTCATCAAGAGTATGCATGGGAGAAGGGACGGAAATATGCAATATGGTGATGATGTTTGAATCCGTTTTCCCTATTAGGCAAGACGGAGAGCAATTATGGTCAGGGCATCAGGTTGGCTTCCTTGCATCCTTAATAGCTTCAAGATAAATTATTTTCAATCACATCAGGCCAATATACTATCTATCTCTCACAAGTTTCACCTTTGTCTTTTGCTTCAGCATTAATACTCTCAACGCTTGCAAGCAATAGCCACCAACCACAAGTGACCAGCGACATGACCTCTCTAGATGTACTGGGGGCGCTACTTGTTATAGCGATCTTAAGCCTATTGAAAATCTGGCTGTTCATCACTAAGAAATCTCATATAGCCAATGCATTAGAGCACCAGACCACAGAACCCGTATCCCTTCCTAAGGGATGGTGGTCAAACGCTGAACGGTTTCAAGCCGAAAGACGAGCGATCTTTAGCCAGGTAAGTAGTGTACTCCATTCCATTGCAAATATATACTCAGTCTTCCTCTTAGACATGGATGTGTATCAGTCATCGTGGCCGTTTTAAGAACCCTGGCGACTATATTGTTTATGAGGTAGCTGGCTTTCGCGTTCTTATGATCTTAGGCAAGGACAAGATTGTGAGATCTTTTCACAATGTCTGCCGCCACCGTGCCTTTCCAGTGGCGAGAAAGGATTCTGGATCAGCCACTATCCTAGGTTGCCGGTACCATGGATGGAGTTATGATTATACTGGGCGTCTCATCAAAGCTCCTTACTTTGATAACAAACCGGGATTCGATAAAGGCGTGAACAATCTCTTTGGGATCAACACTAAGGAGGATTCGAATGGATTTCTATACATCAACCCAGCAACAGATCCCAAGATTGTCAAGAGCATACCGCCACAGAGGGTTGTCACTGGAAGATTAACCAAAATCACAGCGGATGCGATCCAGATCCATAGCTTTGAACTTGACGGTGTCTTCAATTGGAAGCTAATCGGGAAGTCTAAGAGCACATCCCTTCACAGTATTAGCTAACATATCAAGCAGTCAATGAGTTCGGGCCTTCAAGCATGATGAGTCCGGCAACGAGCGAGGCCAAATTCTTTCGAATGTTCTTTGATAATTCAGACGCCAAGGTGCAAATATTCCCCTTGACGGTAGTGCACACAGCTTCGGGTTTAAACTGTTGGTACCAAATCACATATAATCCCGTCTCGGCTACCAAAACATCCGTTCGTTGTGATGTGTACTCGGCCAAAGGTTTTGAGAACCTTCCGCTCGATAAGATCGCCAGGGAGGGCCTGGAGCAAGAGATCATGCAGAGAGTTCGGGGTTTGGAGGCCGAGCAGAGGAAAGTCACCGCTATGGGCTACGACGCAGTTTCTACTTGTCGTCAGTATACTCATGTGCTGATTTCAATAAACATCAGGTACTAAATTGTCTCACAGATTACCAAGAAAAGATTGCTTCTGTGGTCGAGAATCACATTAAGCAAGAAAGGCTCCGAGGCTGTGAAATTAAACCAGCCGAGGTGAAAGCTCAACCGACTAATCAGATTACTGCCAGGGCAGAATTACGTAAGTACTCAATCGGCTTAGAGAATGAAGTATCTGGCTATCTCTTATTCCTAATGAAATGAAGAATTCTAACACAGTAAAATAGTTTGCGCAGCCGTTGAATGCGGGGATAAGAAGTTAGACTGGTGATGAGTTGCAAATGTTCCTAGTTACAAGTGTACATGTTTCCAGGTAGCCTCCAAGCAGACTTATAAATGGGATGCAAAAGGGCTACAAGCAACTTGAAATTTAAATGTTACTTGATGCATATTATCTTCATTAAGACTGTTTATTTTTGAAGAATTTAGAACAGTATATTAATGACGTTGGGGTGACGTTCAAGTTGGCCACTTTAATATGAAGTGAGTTACTATACCAAAAGCTTTAATGTACAGCCAGATCCATTAAAAAAATGCATTTATTAGAAACGCATACCAACGTAATCACGTATGAGGACATGACCTAAGTGGTGTCAAGACGCTCCCAGCTGAGTGGGTTGCAAAGAGTACTATCAGATTGGCGCGCGTGGTGCATTCTAGTGTAACCTAGTTGACTGATAAGATGCCGAGGTCATTCCATATCAGCACGGGAGAGGGGTACCGCTGTCTTCGACCATGCCTATCAATGCATCCACATTACCAGTCAACATCACCATCTTTCTTCGATCTTCCAACTTGACAATATGTCTCCGCCACCACAGAAGACTGCAAAACAAACTAGAGCATCCCATCGTAAGTCGCGACAAGGATGTCGCCAATGCAAAGCTCTGAGGGTATGTATTTATGTGTCATGGCACAACCCCAGGCTGTCAAGGAGTCCGAGAAACTGACCAGCTGGTACATAGACTAAGTGTGACGAAAGAAGGCCTTCATGCACACGCTGTGAGACTCGCCGAGTCGCTTGCTCCGGTTACAACGCCAATATACGGTGGTCATACAAGCACGAGGTGCAACAGCAACAAAGCGAGAGCTCGCAAGAGATTGCACCCATAGCCGTCCCGACCATCCATAATAATTATCAGAGCTCTATTCCAGAGGCTGACTTTGACGTACCTGGTTCTGAGGCCGCAGTATCCTCTACTGACGCCCATCAGGGCGGACATGAGCCTCCCATTACAATCTTTTCCGATGATCACTTGACCGGCCCTTTTTCGGGAATGTGGAGTCAATCCTACCACCTTGACGCTCATTACTTGGACGACAACTCTGCTTGGTATAACGTAGAGGACGCGGCATTCAATGGAGTTTCAATTCAAAATGAAGTGCCTGAGTGGCTGGCTATTCCTCTTCAAGGTCGTCTTGAGGAGACACCTCAGGACTCAAACCCAATCCCCGTCGATGATAATGTATCTGGTATACCAATAGACAAACCAATGATTGGAAGCTCAGAGGAAAGCCAGGACCAGGGCCAGATTATCAGTTTCCCGAATTCAAGCCGCCTACGCGAGATAAGCGATGTCTCTTCTTCCCTGTCAACATACTTTTTCCAAGACGTTCTCCCGAGGTACTGCACTTGGGACAGCAACTCCAACATCATCAGAATTATCACCCAAGCCATGTGGCAGTCATCTGGGGCTTTGCATCACACTATGCAAAGCATGGCTGCGTCATGTCTCTCCAATGAGATTCCGTACTTTTCCAAGATTGCAGCACAGCAACGTATGCTTGCCCTTCAATGCGTACAGAAAGCACCTATGCGGGAAGACCGCCTCTTAACGGCCTTCTTGTTAGGCCACACATCGTGTTGGGTTAACCCGGCAGATCTTGTGCCGAATCAGTTCAATGAGATATGGGCGACCCTAGACTCATACACCTCGGCAGCAGGAACTACTTCGGTCGTCTCATTTGTTCAAGAGGCCCTGGAATATTGGACAATGGTATTATCTTTTATCACCGACACCGCGCAGCTGGGAAGCTCAGCCGCGGGACTCCCTCGCAAATCTGGGCCACTACCACTCAATTCTATCATCACTCCGAATCCTTTTAGTGGTGTTACTCGTGCAGCTGTGGGAATCTTTACCGATACGAGTAGACTCATATACAAGCTGCGGAAGCGCTTACCACAGCTGCGATTCATTCGCGAGACTGACGTTGATTTTCTCCGCGAGACACTAACTGAGGCTCGCCGATTGGAACATAGAATATTGGGATATAGTCCTCTTGACGCTTCTACTATCGTCATACTGGGAGATCCTCATACCATGCCTGAACACTTTAAGATACTTGATGAAGTGTTTTGGTACACTTCTCTGCTTCAGCTATACCGCGTTTTCCCAGACTTACTCATCCAACGCTACGAGCCATGGAACCCCCAGAAATTCCTTCAACCTCAGGCCGCCTCCCATGTACCCAGCCGGGATGAGACAGACGAGTGGCTTATGAAGCTGGCTTTGCACATTCTAGCCATGCTTCAAGGTATTCCTCTTGATTCGCGCACTAGAAGTATCCAAGCTCCTATAATTGTAGCACTCTCAAGTGAACTGCGCTACAAGTCACCAGATGCATTGGAATTGGACACTGCGTTGGAAGTTACCGATCACGGGGTAATGGCATTTTCGACTATTAGTCACTCCGTTGAAATCGCCCGGGCACGCAGATTCGTTATGTCTCGTTTATCCATATACTGGCATGTGCTCCCCCTTCAGAAGGTTAAGAAATACCAGATACTTGTTAAACACATATGGGAAGCTCTTGACGCAGGAGTTCCAGATGTATACTGGGCTGATATGCTTTCTAATGAACAACTGAGAACTGTAATGGGATGAAGAGGTTATAGATTACAAAATAGAATAATGTATCTAATAAGCAAGTAAGTTAGATAAGTAAATAAGTTAAAAATCCTAACTTTTTAATTTATAATTATAATAATATTACTATAATGTAGTTAATAAGTAAGT
>JABFFG010000376.1:0-87680 GCA_013623685.1 Fusarium transvaalense
TAGAAAACACAGGTCTACTCGCCTAAGGAACAAAATAACTTAGTCACTTTAGAGCATCTTAGACCCATTCTTAGGCTATTTATTTTCAGTACCCTAAGCTTAGGATCTGTGTTTTCTCTCACCCCCTTGGTACTGTAGCATGTAGGAACTCATGAAATTGAGCACGCCCGGTGGATTCAACATACGTAACTACAACTCTCATTTGCTCAGATGCACAGGTTAGCGTGATGTCAGATCTTTATTTCTCTATATACCATACAGAATTTCACAACCACAACCACAACATCAGCTGCAGCTATTGCTGTCAGCAAGGTTCCGACTTCAGCAGCTATACAGAGACTTTTGAGAGAGTTCATCTGAGACTATAGCTGCTGACCAAGGCTGACGGGTTATTGCTTCTTGCAGCCCAGAAGAAGCTGCAGTTGCGGCCTCGCAAAGAGCTGCTGTGCGCGGCAGCTGGGTTCGGAGTCCTCACTGTTAATCTTGTCTTTCGACAGTTCTTTGACGCTTTTGCGGTAGAGGGGAATCCGCGGACTTTCTTGTGATGCCGGAGCGTTTGATCTCTGCGGCGACTTGGTGGACATCTCGTTGTGCCAGCATACGATGAGGGGAATAAATCCCCTCGATGTTCATCCCAGATGATGTTATAGAATTCGTCTGCTTGAGACTCATCATTCTCGTCAAAATCCCCATCGCCCTCACCCCCGTTGGACTGGTGAGTCTCATCGTCAGCGATACCACTTGCGCTGTATTCAAAGATCGCATCGAACAATGCGAGTCTTTTTAACGGTCGCGCTTCCGCACGTTGGTATAAAAGTTGAGAACCATGAGGGACATGTCCATTGGTTATGTGTTTATGCCAGTGTTTTTGGATGTCTGTTTTCGCTAGAACAATCCCTGTGACGGCGTGACGGCAGTTGCTGAGAGGGCATTTGTATAGAGTTTCTGATGATCGATGATTGTCTCCAGTCGAGTGTTCGAGGGCGTCACTGGGAGTCTTGAATCGTAGAGTACAATAGACTTGCGGGCATCGATACGGATATTCGTGTATCCTCCCATGCACCTTCCGGGCATCTAAACGACTAAACGTCATACCGCAAGTCTGACAAACAAACCCATTGTAGGGATGGATTCTTTCAACATGTTCCTGTGCTTCAGAATCGCTTGAGAACATCTCGCTGCATCTGTGTTCTTTTTCTTTCGGGCAAGAAATCAACTTTGTTGGATGAGAAATTCTCATGTGCTCTCGCACGTCAGCCTGGGTAGGGAATATCTCAGGACAGTCTGCATTTTCGCATGGCAAACATTCGTCTGCATGACTGTGCTTTGCATGTTTCCGCATCTGAGGCCGATCGCTAAAAGTTTCCGTACAAAACGGGCACCCAATTGTATTACCGCCGTGCTCCGTTTTGAAATGACGAATTGCTACCGATTCAGTCGAGTAGACCTTCTCGCAGCTCGGGTCCTGACAGGGAAAACGCTTGCCTTCATGGTCGCGCGCCGTGTGCTCCTCCAGTGTCTTTTTGCGGGTAAAGTCTTTTTTTGCATCCCGGCCATTTGCAAGGGTGACGCTCCGTGAGGTGAACTGTTTTCTCATGTTGAGGCAATGAACGCAGGTTCTTGCAGGTCTTGTTGCAACCTGGATATTTACACTTGTACGTGTTTCTTGCATTTCTGTGTTCTTGTTGGACGTGGATAGTCAGGGAATTTTGGTTCTTGAAGGTGGTTCGACATTCTTTCGACAACGGACACGGCAAAAACTCTTTTTTGTCTTTGTGTGCTGTTTTGAGATGCTGATCGAGCTCTTCTTGGGTACGAAACGTGCATAAACATCCCGACACGCCAAATTCCTTCATGTAAAAACAAAAGTATAGACCATCGACTGTTCGGTGCATGGGGGCTACCCAGTGATCCCAAATGGCATGTATTGAGGCATCTTTTTGAGAAGTAAACATCAGTTCACACTTCTCTGATTTGGCGTATGTACACTTGAAGACCTGCATCGGAAACCAATAGTTAGTATCATCTAGATATAATATATTTACGGAGCGGACAGGGATCCGATAGATCTTACCTCGGACTCCATACTGAAAAGTGATGCACAGGTAGTTATGATGGCTTGCCCGTACTGGAAATGAGGTTGAAGAGCAAAAAGATATTTAGAAGAAAGAAAAGGATTTTTTTAAGATAGCTCTCCTAGACACCTACCTAGATGCTTTCATAGTAGATCGGCTGGCAGCTGGCCATCACTGCCACCTTTTCTTAATATCCACCTGCCTCCTATTACGTCTCCTGGCTAGGGCATTGGCGCTGGCCGGTATGTCAAATGCAACCGAATTTGGCTGATTCTTGGGAGAGCCACTGATGACGGGGTAGTTGGGTTGAGCCCACCGAACTGTCTTGGCAGGATCTGCGGCAATGTGTTGTTTGAGCTCATCCCATGAGGTAGCTCGTACAGCGCCAGTGCGAAGGGCCCAGATTAAAAGCCACTTGACAAGGCACAGGCCGCTGTTGACAGGATTGCCAAATTCTTTGATCCGATGATCGACGGATCGGTGACGATTGAGTCTAAATGCCATGTTAGCTATCTGGCCAGTAGATTCTGGGTTGTATTACATACTTTTGTCCTTTGATGTATTGGAGAGAGATGGTCATATCAAGGGCATTGGTGTCGGAAGACTGGACAATCGTCACATGCTTCTTGCACAGACAATACTGCTCCTTGTAACCCTGGTATACGGCTACATCTCCTGCACGAGCGCCAGTGGCCGATAGGAGCACGACTGTCATGACGTCTCGGATGGCTTTATCCCAGTGATCGCAGCCTTGAGCAATGCAATTCTGGAGATGGTTGGCCACAATCTGGCGAGTGATATCACTCGTCACCCATTCTTCCTCCACGCTATCATCAGAAGCCTCGGTGGTGATGATATTAGAGTTGATGAGTGTTGCAAAGGAGGATTCTATAGACGATGGTTAGTATCAAGACCAATATAAGCGAAACCAAGACTTACTCAGTTTGGTACTTCCAGAACGGGTTAGTTGCCACCCGTCGAAATAAAACCTGCACTAATAAATGGCCTATATAAGGCCGGTCTGCACTGTTGATATGGCAATCTTGCCGTCGTTTCCACGTCCCGTCATAGTGTCTGGGATGTGGTGAAAGAACCCGACAAAGGTGGTCGGCGGTTGGTACAGTACCAGCAGAGGTATGAGAATAAATTATCTGGTAGTATTAGCTGAGGGGGATGTCTGGGGTGTCTCTGGAGGCGTCTTTGAATAAGTCTTGGAAAACGTGGTATTTTGGTAGATGTTGCACTTTGAAAGACGTTGTGCGTTGGAAGATGCTAGGTAGAACTGTAGAAATAAGATATAACTTTAGGTAAGGTAGTTAAGGATAGAGTTCAAGTGGGGTGGCTTCCTATTACAAACTCCGGCTCTCAACAATTAGCTTACAGTTAATTAACGTTGGTTTCGTGGTCTAACGGCTATGACTGCGGATTCTGATTCCGCCAGCGAGGGTTCGACTCCCTCCGAGACCTTTCTTTTGCTTCTGTAACTTGAGGAATTATACATTCTTTTTTACATGGTGTAGTTGTGTTTTTTTATCCCTTTTCAAATCGACAGTATAGTTTTGCGCCGTACCATTCAGGACAAGCCTGCACAGCAGAAGCCTAACACTTCACATAAAGATCTAAACTTCTGACCTGCAGATCTTGGTAACTACGTATGATCAAATGTGGTTTATTCTTTAATGCCATACATGTCGTCGCTGAGTACCTTCCTTTTGAAAGTTTTTGACCAGATTAGAGTTGGGTCTGGCGAATGAAAGCCGATGGGTTGACGGCCCCATACATCGGACCGAGACTATACACGTACACTAATCCATTCTGGGAAAATATCCAGATACGGTTGAAGGTTGACTCCCTCCGAGTCTGGAAACTGGCAGCGCATTTAGCCAAGATTAGGTAGCCAGAGGATTGACTCCAAGCAAACATACTTCAGTCAACGTAGAAGCCGAATAATCTAGAGAAGCCTGAGCCATTGTAGTTCTGCTATCATGGTTACTTGCAAGCCATCTTTTGAACTGACCACGCATTCCCTTACAAGATAGCCGCGGGTTTCATTGGGCAAGCCCTTTTGTTAGACTCGTCATTAAGACGATAGCAAGTACCGGTTGTTGTACTTCCATTTGTCCAACCACTGCCAGTGTCCGATGTATAGATCGCCCGTTGGGATATCAGACATGATGATATGCCTCTCAATCTTGACTTCAAATCGGAACGTAGCGCAAAAAAAAGGATATTCAGGTCCAACCGGGGTTCGAACCCAGGACCTATTGCGTGTGAAGCAAGCGTCATACCACTAGACCATTGGACCGCTCTCTAATTGTTGTAAATGGTTGCAGGAAAATACCTCAAATCGTAATTCCGGGTTGATCGTGAGATTTGATACAATTCCGGGCACGTACCTCGATTGGGCGAGTGGGACCCACTCTGAGTACGTCCAAGCGGCGTGCCCCCACCTCTCTCTCATTGGCCCATGCTCGTAATCCCAAGAAAAATAGGTATGGACCCAGACGTTGTGGACAAGGGGCGCATTGAAACCGCACAGTTGGCTTTTTCACATAAGATCGGAAGCTTGTTCATTCTCTTATTGCGTTAAGAAGAACAAGAAGAAATTGTTGATGTAGACTTCGGTTGCTTTACTTGATTCTCATGACTTCCTCGTTGAGTGAGTGTTTTCATGTTGAGTTCGCCACAGTGTGTGGTAGTTGGTTTCCGAGAATCGGACATTTTTTTTTTTTTTAAAAAAAAGACCTTAGACTGATTCATTGTTTTATAAATATAAGTACGGTGGAATATTTGGGAACAGAATCATGGGAGACTGATGGTCATGCTGCGGACTCGTATGGCACCATCACAACATTCATAACAAGAGGGATCCCAAAGGGAAGATCCTACCCTGTATAAACACATCAATAACTGGTGGATAACATCCCATCGTCGTGCACGCAACAAGCCATGAGAAAGAATGCTTTGGGGTAAATCGTTTGGTACGTGACAAGGACTACGGATACTGACAATATGATGTGTGAAAGATCTCGTCAAATTATTTGAGTTTAGACCATATCTTAGCTTTTTTACCCTAAACTGATGACCTGAGTTTCCTGCCATGGAGATATTAATTGCGTGGGCGTGACGTCCCATGTAGGTGGAAAGATATCAGGATAAACAATTACTTTTATTCGATTGAGGTGCAATAGTACTATAATCCTGCTCGGATAAGTTAGAAACAAAGTGTATGCAGCCTTCAAAAGAATCTCAAATATCAAGACCAGAATGAGATAGTAGAGTCCATCTTACTACTTCATCAACATTAATGTGAATAATGAGATGTTGCATGTTTCCTACTTACTCTCGAGAACTTGAGATGATTCGGCTCTGTGTGACTATTATCTTGATAGGAATCTGTGGTTGAGAATTGCAGTTGACCGCCTGCTATCTAGTATAACTGTAGCTCCGATCTAAGCTGCCGCCGAAATGACGTTGTCTGAATCTTACTTGTACAGTAGAGCTAGGTCCGACGAGCCAATTAGACCGCATCGCTGTGCACCCAGGCCGCGAAAGCTGAGGGGCTTTGACCGACTTCTACAGTGACGATGACCCCATTCTCGGGCATCAACATGAGCTGTACCAATTTCCAGCACTTTTAATAATTTATTGACCTTGTTGTTGTCTTACTGACGGTATTGCGACAATCAATCTGGTATGCGCTATACTGAAATTTATTCTGCGCACTTGCTGTAGGTCTGTGGCCTTGACCGACAATGCCAGACCGCAGCCCCTCATATGATTCTCGCGATGGAAGCTCTCCGGAGCCAGAACGCAATCGCGATCGCCCTCCCGAGCGCGAAAAGGGTAGAGAAAAAGAAAGAGAAAGAGAGAAAGATCGCGAAAGAGACCGCGCGAGGGATCGAGAGAGAGACCGAGAAAGAGATAAAGAAAGAGACCAATACCGCGACATGGAGAGAGATCTGGACAGAGATATAGATCGCGACATTGACCGTGATGTTGATCGCGATATTGAACGGGACCATGATCGCGACCTTGAACGAGACAAAGAGAGGGACAGAGAGCGAGACCGAGAGAAGGAGAAACCCCGTGATCGCGACAGACCTTTGAACGACAAAAAGGACAGAGAGCGCGAAAGACCACTGGATGATAAAAGAGAAAGAGATCGCATCAAACCAGTAAACGATATAAAAGACAGTCGTGACAATTCCCCAGTCGACAGGAGAGATCGAGACCGCAACAAACCATTGAACGACGCAAGAGACACTCGCGATAAATCACCAGATGACAGAAGAGACCGGGATCGCAACAGGCCACTGAACAACCGAAGGGACAGCTATGATAGTTCACCAGACAAGAAGGATCGGAAACCACTGGACGACAGAAGAGACATCCGCGACAGGTCCCCAGATGATAGAAGAGACCAGGGTCGCAATAAGCCACTGAACAGTCGAAGGGATAGCTACGATAGTTCACCAGACAAAAGGGACCGGAAACCGTTGGACGACAGATGGGACAGCCGCGATCGTTCACCAGACGACAGAAGAGACCGAGATCGTAACAGGCCGCTGGATGACATAAGGGACAGCCGAGATAGATCACCCGACGATAGAAGAGATCGGGATCGGAACAGACCACTGAACAACCGAAGAGATAGCTACGACAGTTCACCAGACAAGAAGGACCGAAAACCACTGGACGACAGAAGAGACAGTCGAGACAGATCACCAGAGGATAGACGAGACCGGGACCGCAACAGACAATTCGACGACAGAAGGGACAGTCGCGATAGATCGCTCGATGGCAGAAGAGATAGTCGCGACTATGGAAGAGACTACGACGACCCGAGAGACAGTAGACCTGACGTTGGAAGGGACAGAGATCATGATATTGGAAGGGATAGGGACCACATCAATGGCAGAGACAGAGACAGACTCAAAGATCGAGACGTCGACAGAGATAGACGTCGCGATAGCCGTATCCCTCCACGCGTGGTCCGAGAACCGCGAGAGCATCCTCCATCGGCCAGTAAGCGAAACAGCATTACAGGCCGTCTCCTTGGATCCCTCGGATCCCTCAGAGCAGCTCGTGGTGGTGGAGATAAAGAGAAGGAGATTCCCATCCCAGCAGCAGCGGCCTCGGTTCAGCGCCGTGCCTCTACCGCTGTTACAAAAGGCAGCCCAGTTACTCGCATTCGCGAATGGCTCGATGCTTGTAACGCCGAACACCATCACCACTGCGCCGTTTCTTCGGAGTCTGATGTTACAACTTGGCGTCCTACCTGGCTCATCGATGTTGTCGATCGCCGTCTGGTTAAAGCAACAACCAAAGATCGCTACCTGGCTCTCAGTTATGTCAACGGAACTCATCGTAATGACCCGTTAGAATTTATGCAGTTGCTCAAGTCGAACCTGCAAGCTTTCGAAGATCGCCTGCCAAATCTTGATATGCCTCAGACTTATCTGGATGCTATGTGGCTTGCGAAGAAGCTGGGTATTCGACACATCTGGATTGATCGAATCTGTATCACGCAGGATAACAGGGAGGAAATGGAGGATCACACCAAACATATGGCATATGTCTTTGCCAACGCCTATCTCGTTATTGTCGCAGCTTCTGGCGATGTTCATACTGGCCTGCCTTCTCTCGACCCGAAGCGATCGACACGAGGGATCCGAACTACTGGTCGCACTCATCAAGAGCTCGTAGCAGCTTCGACGTGGTATACCAGAGGCTGGACTCTTGTCGAGCGCATCTATTCTCGACGCTCAGTCTTTTTCTTTGAGGACTCGGTAACTTGGGAATGCCATTGCGAGACCTGGCAGGGAAGTCCGAACAGTGTCATGAAGAAACTTCGAGGAGGTCGTCAAGACTGTGTTGGCAGTATTCCTGATGCTGTCTTTGCATTCCAACATCCACGCTGGCCTGACCTTGACGAGTATGCTCGCTATGTCATGGAATACAGCGCGCGAAAGTTGACACTCGTCGATGATACTCTGCCTGCGTTTTCTGGAATTACTCACGTCCTCTCTCGTTCGTTCACTGGTGGTTTCATCTACGGCATGCCTATTATGTTCCTAGACATTGCTCTACTCTGGCGTCCTCATGCCTCGATCCGAAGGAGGGCTCTCTCACGTCCACCGTTCCTCCCATCATGGTCTTGGATGGGCTGGTGGTTTGACAATATCCCTGTCGATCTGACTTTGTGGAGAGCAGCTGCAGATTATGTGGAAGAGGCTCGTACTGGAAAACGTGGCCAAGAATCGAAGCGGTACCGGTCTGCGCACGCCTTTAGAATCAGACCTACTGTTTCTTGGAGTTTGACAGACCGTGCTTCAACTGTACCTCTCATGAACACTGGTCTTCAGTACAATAATCTCAGGAGCCGTCGCAGTCCCAATACAGACTTGCCACCGGGGTGGTCTCGGAGTGGCTCACATTATATCCACGATAGCGATGAGACTGCGTTGTTCAAGTATCCCATACCTGTTGAAGACACTGCCGATAGCGGCGGCTACGAGCCTCCTGTAGGCGAGCAAGCTTACCCCGGACCACTACTCTCGTTCCGAACAACTTCTGGTTTCTTTGAGATCGAATTCCATACTACCCTTGCCCACCGCGAGAGACCCAACCCTCCTCTCGCCGTAGGTACAATCTGGAACAAGGCCAACCGATGGGCAGGACAATTCCGCGCTCACGACGCATGGTTGGGCATCCAATCCTCCAACTATGACGGCGAAGAGCGTCTCGAGTTCATCGCCATATCTATAGCAACAGAGCGCCGCGGCTCGCACGTCTTCGATACCGACAAATTCGAAGAGCACATGGACGCGGACGGTATGGTCGATTTTGTCAATGTTCTCTGGATCGAGCGGATTGGAGAGATTGCATATCGACGGGGTGTTGGGCAGATCTTACTCAAGACGTGGGAGGCACAAGCTAAGGATGAGGTCGCAATTCTACTTGGTTAAGAAGACAAGACACTCGGTTAGCGCGGTGTTGGCGTTTATGTTAAAGATGGAATGTACAAAATGTATCTTGTATTTGGGTTGGGATTGGGTCTGGTCTAAGCCAGTGACATGACATTCTACTATGGATTCAAGGGTTCAGGTTCACGCATTCAGCTAGCTAAAGAATATGATGTGCTACGTTGGTATGAGGGTTCTTCTTTGTTACTATCTGACTTGTGGTAAAAGTTTACATCGTTTTTCATACTTTGTCTCAACTTTCGGGCTGATGCAGTAACACCTCCGAAGAATCCGAACTACTGCTACATCCTCAGTTGCTTATGGATACACAGCGTCGATGAGGCTTAGTCTAGCAATTTCATCAGCCACATAGAAAAGGCGGGATCTGTCTCTCTAGCCATGTGGGTTTCCGTAGTTGTCTCGGCATTTTCTTGAAGCATGGCTGGAGCCGAACATGCCGAATGCTGTGGGACGAAAGTGGAAACTGGGGACTTGGATCATCATGTCTGAATAGCCTCACTTGACCACAGGCACATTGGTAAGATATTACCGGCCTTCTGGCAGGATATGGGTGGAATTGTAATGATAATCTGGTCATACAGTATAGGTTGGTCAGTGGTACACATCGTGAAGCCACGAATCAAGCTTCAGTTGACAGTATTGTTAAGTATACCCGTGTCTGACACACGTAACCTGTGAGAGAACTACACTCAGACTGTGGAATAATAATCTGGAGTATCTGTTGTGAACACAATGCAGTACATCCTATAATCGGTTGCAAAAAGACAGTTACCAAACCTCCACATCTCACTCCGCAACCTTATCCCGTCTGCATATGATGCAGTAAGAAAGAAGGGATGAGAGAATATTTCTGACAACCCACAATCTATCGAATGTGCTTTACTCATCATCCACATAATCAATATCTCACTCCCATGACACAATCCTCAAACATCTATCGTCATTACTCAGTCCCAGCGGTCAACAGCTCATTTCCTTCCCATATTTTCTTCTTATCGTCCAAACTAAATGCACAAACCACCAATTAAGACTCCTTCTCAGGTTCTCAACAACTTGGCAGATCATCTTGGGCACATGGGGACCCTTGGTAGTTGCAAATATCACCTAGTCCAGCAAAGGTATCAAGTTAACAACTCGAGACTTCTCATTGGACGATGGAACCACCTCTTCATCGTCGTTTTTCCTTCAATGTTAACGATCTTCGGGAGTAAGCTTATTTGGTCTTCAACTCCGACTCTCGATCCCGAGTCCAACAATCGAGGCAGGGCAGGCATTGAGATTGCTCAACTATCTATGACGCAATCTTGACATCGCTAAGAACATGATTCCATTCTTAATGTTCCATCAAAACCCACTTAAAACTCCGTTAGTAACGATCGATCTCTCTCAATAGATGCCGTGTTTGTCAAAGCTCTCGGAAGATTTGGTTTCACGACTACAGTGTATCCTAGACTATCCTTGCTGGGATACCTTATCCGAGAGATCACCTCTTCATAGGCCGATGTTATTTCCACACAACTGTTTTTGGTCTCTGGACTCGCAGATCCATTGGAAAGGCTACAGGGATGCGATGTACTCATATCCTATCCATCACATTGGTGGCTTTGTAAATCAGGAACTCAAGGACGAGATGCTATGCCCAGGCCCTAGCACTACCTTGTGCTACCATAGTCTTCAAGGATAAGCGGCTCTAAAGCAGAGGCTTGACCTTGAAGGCTTACGACATCCTGCCTGATGACCGCAGAACCATGTCCGAAAGTCCGGTTTGCATCGCTCGCTTGCGATGGGGTCTCCATGGCCCCTCTGCTCGAGCTACAGCAGGTACGGTGATTCCAAATCGATCGTCCTCTGTTTGCCAATCTGCTATGATCCCACAAGTATAAAAGAATACAAGTCCCGACATGTCCGTAGTTATGTCCGGTCAACCCAAAGACATCGCTTTGGCTGATTGACAACCTGTGTCACTCTAACAATGGTGTCTTCCAAGCTTCTTGTTGCCCTTGGACTTGCCAGCCTAACCGCTGCGCAATGTCCCTTTGCTGACCCAGCTAAGCTGGCAGCTAGAGATGAGGGAAGCTCTCGTGAGTATCTGAAGGAGTACGAAGTTGATGATAGCGAGGGTTATATGAGTTCCGATGCCGGTGGTCCCTTTGAGGAACAGGAGAGCTTAAAGGCAGGAGAACGAGGTCCTACTCTGCTAGAAGACTTTATTTTTCGCCAGAAGATCACACACTTTGATCACGAAAGGGTATGTACTCTCCGAGATATCCATTGTATACTGTGAAACTAATATCTTTGCAGGTCCCTGAAAGAGCAGTTCACGCCCGAGGTGCTGGAGCTCACGGTACTTTCACCAGCTATAGCGATTTTGGAAACATCACCGCAGCTTCTTTCCTCAGCTCAAAAGGAAAGAAGACTCCTGTTTTCGTGCGATTTTCGACCGTTGCTGGTTCCAGAGGCAGCGCCGATACTGTGCGAGACGTCCATGGATTCGCCACAAGATTGTACGATCAACCCCCGAGCAACTACAAAACAATAACTGACAATCTCGAACAGTTATACAGACGCCGGTCTACTAGATATTGTAGGGAACAATATTCCTGTCTTCTTTATTCAAGATGCAATTCAGTTCCCCGACCTTATCCACGCTGTCAAGCCATCCCCTGATAAGGAGATCCCCCAAGCCGCCACAGCCCACGACTCAGCATGGGACTTTTTCAGTCAGCAAACCACGACGATGCACACTCTGTTCTGGGCTATGGCTGGATATGGCGTGCCGAAATCATATCGTCATATGGACGGATTCGGTGTTCACACCTTTCGCCTAGTAACCGACGAGGGTGACACAAAATTCGTCAAGTGGCACTGGAAGAGCAAGCAGGGCAAAGCAAGCCTGGTATGGGATGAAGCGCAGCATTTGGCCGGAAAGAACGCCGATTATCACCGCGCTGATCTCTGGGATGCCATCGAGTCTGGTAATGGACCTGAGTGGGAACTTAATGCTCAAATCTTTGATGAAGACCAGGCTCTGGAGTTTGGGTTTGATGTTTTGGATGCTACCAAGATCATTCCTGAGGAATTGGTTCCTCTTCAGCCTCTTGGTGTTATGAAGCTGGATGCAAACCCAGTCAACTACTTTGCCGAGACTGAGCAGGTTATGGTAAGTAAACATGCATCCCGCAGAACCACAAGATGAGTTGACTAACACGACTAGTTCCAACCTGGTCACATTGTTCGCGGTATCGACTTCACCAACGATCCTCTGCTGCAGGGTCGTATCTTCTCTTACCTTGATACCCAAATCAACCGTCACGGTGGTCCCAACTTTGAGCAACTTCCCATCAACCGTCCTCTATCTCCTATCCACAACAACAACCGTGATGGAGCTGGTCAGAACTTTATCCACAAGAACACTGCTGCTTGTAAGTTAATTGTTAGAAGAACTAGAGACATCCAGCTGACTCTTTAGACACTCCCAACACTCTAAACAAGGGCTACCCTGCTCAGGCAAACCAGACTCAGGGCAAGGGTTTCTTCACTGCCCCTGGCCGCAAGGTTTCAGGAAACTTGATGCGCGCTAGAGCATCCACCTTTTCTGACCACTGGAGTCAGCCACGCCTCTTCTACAACTCCTTGACCAAGGTAGAGCAGCAGTTCCTCATCAATGCCATTCGTTTCGAGACAAGTCAGATCAAGTCCGAAACTGTCAAGAAGAACGTTCTCTACCAGCTGAACAAGGTCAGCCACGACGTTGCCGTCAGAGTTGCCAAGGCTCTGGGTCTTGAAGCTCCAGCGGCCGACGACAAGTACTACCACGATAACACTACAGCTGGAATTTCCATCGTTGGGAACAAGCTTCCTACTATTGCAACACTCTCAGTTGGTGTCCTAGCTTCCATCAACTCTGAGAACTCTATCCAGCAAGCCAAGGCTATCAAGAAGGCCCTTGCTGAGGACAAGGTGAATGTGTCGATTGTAGGCGAGGTTCTTGGAGATGATGTTGAAGTTACATACAGCGCTGCAACAGCTGCTCAATTCGACGGCATCGTTGTTGCCAGCGGTACTGAGTCTCTTTTCAACGGCACCGGAAAGTCAACTCTGTTCCCTCCTGGTCGTCCCACACAGATGATTGTGGACGGTTACCACTGGGGCAAGCCTGTTGGATTTATTGGAGGCGCCAAGGCGGCTGCTCAGGCTGCTAGGGTTGGCAATGGAAAGGGCGTGTATCTTTCCAAGGACGTCAACTCTCTTGTTGAAGATTTGAAGGATGGCTTGGCTACCTTTAAGTTTACCGACCGATTCCCTCTGGACGACTAAGGTAGTATTCATTATACCATTGGGGTTCAGAAGACGATAGGATAGTTCTCTTTTCACAAGCACATAATTTAAGTTTATTAATTACATATTCGCTTAAGCATCAGTCTCCAGCTTATATACACAGACGAAAAGGCTCAAGATTGTGAAAAGGATACCTAATTGTAGATACATTTTTTGCTACACCGCAGAGTATGTACAACGTGAAATTACCCGAGACAAGGACAGCAGAAACTATTGAATATCATGACACATCCTTTGTACTCACGTCTAGTACTTTCGGACAACCGAAATAAGATAAACAAATTCCCCTGGTTGTATCATCTGATATTGCAAGCCTCAGGAAGAATAGTTCCGCCTACTGATTTTAACGATTCATAAACCCATCATGATTGGATCAAAAACCTCCGCCTGACTCGGGCACATGCACATGGACATGGACATCTACCGTCCCGCCCGGTCCCGCTGAGATCGGATCTTATCTTGTACCCTTCACAGGCCGGCCCAGGCTCAGGCCCCAGGGTAGTCAATGTCATCATCTGCCTGCTACCCCCACAACCCGCTTCCTTCATTCATTTACCACGAGTCACACTCTCTATTCACTGTGACTCGCAACGACTTATCCATCAGACGAGCAAATTACCACGCGATCCAGAAGTCTTAATCATCAGCACTTGATAGGCCAGGCTGCGCGGGAGCTCTTCATCGTGCGCGCGCGCGCTCCCTTGATGGCCCAAAGGTCTTGAAGAAGCTATACATTTGGCAAGCCTGCTGTTATTTATCGAAATCATATTGTACGATAAGACAATCGAGTCAACAGATTCGAGACTTGAAAGTACGAACGAACGACCGGTACAGCGAGCAAATACACGCGCAGCCGTCATGGACCGCGTGCGAAAGGCCCTAGGTCGTCAACAGTCCTCAACATCAACATCAGAATATGAGCCTCTTACAGGCAACGAGGAAGCCACTCCACTAGAGGGCTCAACCCAACTCGAAGGCCAGCACGAACTACCCTTCTCATGGGCGGAATACAGTATCTTCGCCCTGCTGGGCGTTGCCATGCTCTGGGCTTGGTGAGCTCTCTTATACATGCCGTGATATACCCGCCGTAGTTAACGCGTTCATGTAGGAACATGTTCCTCGCTGCAGCTCCCTATTTTACAGCTCGTTTCGCCGGTGATGCTTGGATACAGGCCAACTTCCAGTCTGCGATCCTGACCGTCTCTACTGTTACCAACCTAGGTGCTATGCTTGTCCTTACCAGTATTCAGTACTCAGCATCATACCCATTCCGAATCAACCTCGCTCTCATCATCAACGTTGTCACTTTCGGTCTCCTGACAGCTTCCACTGTTATCGGCCTCAGCGCATCGCCTACCGTCTACCTCGTGTTTCTGCTCGCTACAGTCGCTGCTGCTGCCTGGGCTGCAGGTCTTATCCAGAATGGCGCATTTGCATTTGCCGCCAGCTTTGGACGTCCAGAGTACATGCAGGCAATCATGGCTGGACAAGGTATCGCTGGCGTGCTACCTCCTCTTGCACAAGTCTTTACTGTTCTAGTCTTCCCTCCTGACAAGGAAAATGCTTCCACCAACGGCGTGTCTGCAGAGGATGGTCAAACATCAGCATTTGTCTATTTCCTCACCGCTGTAATTGTATCGGTAGTTGCTCTGGTGTCTTTTATCCCATTGGTTCGCCGACACAACCACATTATTGAGAACCGCATGGTTGAGCAAATGAACGAGTCCATGCACAGCATCGAAGAGGCCGAACGTGCCGCTCGCAAGGTTACATCCCTTTGGCGGCTGTTCACTAAGCTTCACTGGCTTGCTATTGGTGTGGCCCTCACTTTCACCGCAACTATGTTTATGCCCGTTTTCACAGCAAAGATCCATTCTGTGAAGGAAACCTCTGGTGCCATCTACCAACCTGCAGCCTTTATCCCGCTTGGATTTTTCTTTTGGAATTTGGGTGATTTGGGTGGGCGTATAGCAACCATATTACCCTTCTCCCTGCGACACCGCCCCTTTGCTCTTTTTGTTCTCTCTGTCGTTCGTTTTGGTTGGCTACCGCTTTATATGCTTTGCAACATCGATAATCGTGGCGCCATCGTTTCCAGCGACTTTTTCTATCTCTGTATTGTTCAGTTAATATTTGGCCTCACCAACGGCTGGCTTGGTTCTAGCTTCATGATGGCATCTGGCGAGTGGGTAGACGAGGGTGAGCGTGAGGCTGCTGGCGGCTTTATGGGATTATGCCTTGTCGCAGGGTTGTCAGTTGGTAGTCTTTTGAGTTTTACAGTGGCAGATATCTAGAACGGCTTGCACGAGCTGCATTAGAATTGGTGTTTGGGGCGTTTTTGATAAGGATCGTCATTTGACAACCGATAGAGTCTGAACATTTAGGTACTGTGATCCTACATATGTCTGGGTATTGGATGCAGCCAATCATGAATACATGTCACATATCAAACCGGAAATTGTACCCTTACAATAATCTATACCCAACCAACGCCGCGTCCCTTGACTGATGCAACCAACCATGCCCGTACCCATGCCATGCTATGCGAACCCGCCGTCGCTGATGCACCGATGCAACCATATAATGCAAAAAATAGAAAGAGAACTGCGATGCCTGATCGCAGATTTGTGCGTAGGATCCCCAGGATGCCTGATTACGGCTTTTTAGACAACCATTTCAGTAGATTCCTGCAGTATGTTAGCAGGGGTGACGAGGTTGACATATAGGAATATGACGTGTAAGACTTACGGGGGCTCATTCCGAAATGGGCACACTTCGGTCCTTGGCTTATCCTTCCTGTCGGGCTGGAGAAGTCCCGTGAGCTTGACAGGGCTAGTTGTCATCCAGTGCACGAGAGCTTGCTTGGTCATGGCCTCGGTAGGGAAATGCATTGTCTTATTGGGATGAGAGTCTTTGGCCTTGATACCAATGATTCGCACGTTTTGATCCCGTCGACGGCTCCACTCGAGAAGACATTTTGTGGGAGGGTGGTAGTACTGCCCGTTACACATGATCCAGTCAGCAGTGTAGCAACCCGAATCGATTAGGTCCTTCTCGGCCGAAGTCCATCGCTTGAACTTGATGTCGGTATCCTTTAGATCAAAGTCGCCAAGTCTGACACGAAGTCGTTGTTCGGGAGGCACATTGGGTCCGAGGTTCATCTGGACGAAACAAGTACAATCACGAACCGTCATGGCCAAACTGAACATGGGATCGTTCTTCTCGGCGTATAGAGGACCCTTTGTATCGGCAAGATTTTGAAGCCATCTGAGATCACGAATGACTTGGTGGTCGGCCGTTTTTGCTAGGAGTTCCCGCACCATTGGATCATTGCACTTGGAGGCAAGTTTAGGGGCGAAACGAAATGGCGAACTGATGGCAGCGGGAGCGCCAGGATTGGCAAGTGTAAGAGGACAAGGCTTTTGCTCTGGCGTATGCCTTGAAGGGCTCGGATCCCGAAGATAATTGAAGAGTTCCATGGCGCATTGTCGACACCGTATAGCACCCTGAGGAGCACTCGGCGATTGATTCAACCACTTTGGCTTGAATTCGATGAGCCTGCTGTTTGGATCTAGCAGCAGTTAGTACAGAGCCTTTTGGAGGATTAAGCTTTACCCACCAGATATTCGCATATCTTCAACAAGAAGACCCCAATTAGACTCAGACACAAAGGTACCCCTGAATTTCTCCTTGCGTTGATGATCAATGGACCGTAGAAAGGCATTTAGTTGAGGAATAATATTTGTGTTACGTAGGACGACGAGCTGTTGTTGAATGGCGTGTGTCTTGAGAAATGGCGTGATTTGCTTTGCGTAGAACTCTTGCTGTTTCAAATAATTGAATCTGGCAGGTTGGCCACTGGCAGGTGCTTTGGCAACACGAAGAAGCCATCCTGAACATATATCAGCACAAGTTAACAGCAACAAGGGAAAGTGGCAAACCTTTAAAGTCTTTGGCCCGGAGGTTTCCTTCTGGAATACCCAATTCGAATACAACATTAGCAGCACCCTCGCCAACCATCTTCACTGGACGAGTTCCCATTGGTAACCTCTTGAGGGTTTCACGAGACCACGACAGAGGAAGGGCACTGCCATTGAGCATAATTGACATCTCGACAACATCTTGTGCAGTTGGCCATATGTGATCATCTTCCGAGGATGAGAAGCAAAGATCGGGGTCAGTATCAGTCGGCGTAAGCTGCCCATCTGACAGAGATGGAGTCGACATGGTGGTTGTTGGAGAACCAGGATTGTGCAGATAGTCTGCAAGGCACGTCAAGCCACAGATGTCGCGCGTTCTCCGGTGGGGAATCAAGACAGAAGAGGTTGTAGGAGGAGGGTTGGACCTTATATGGAGACAGAGAGGATGATAAGATTCGACAAGAGATGGATTGAGAGCAGATATGAGGGAGATGTATATGAGATGTATAAAAAGAGCAAGGGGAGAAAGAAGCGGAGGGGTGTGTATATATGTATAAGATGGAAAGAAGCCAGACTAGAAGACAGTCTAAAGTAAGGCAAGGAAGGTAGCTCGGAACCGCTGCGCTGCTGGCTGAACGGGCAAGAAGAGCAGCCGGTTACAGGCTCGCACTTGCAGCTGCGCCGGCGTTGAAACTAAAAGCTTGCCTGTTGAAGACGGTCACGCTCTCTGATGCGCCTGCATCTGCATTTGCATCTGCGTCTGCGTCTGCGTCTGAGTCGCTGTATTTTTATAGGGTCGTATTTGCTGTGATAGAAACCCGAGTTGCCTTGTTTGTCACCGATATAAGTGTAACAATGGGAGAACCACTCAAGTCTTTGAGTTTGACTGCGCAAGACTCGAGAAGGACAAGAGCAAGGACAATGACAAATTTATGTTCCCAAGTTAGGTTTGTTTGAACCGGCTCGGCCAAAGCCTCGCAAGGCAAAACGGGTGTTTCAGTCGCCTTGTATACTAGGTATGCAGATGCACAAGACAATAAGCTGAGCTGTCTGAGCTGGGATGGATATAGCGAGGTCGATACAATGAGGATGAGATGTAGATGAGATGTGATGGCTCGGGTTACACAGAAATAGAAGCCAGACAAACGTCATGTATGTATGGACAGGTCTCGACAAGGCCCTGGCTGACAATGGATGGCGTGGGTGGAGGGGGTGCGGTTGGACAAAGATCGAGTAGGGAAGGGGTTTATGTTGTAGTAGTAAGACTGAAGTGTCCCTGTCTTTCCTGTTCCTATCAGAACGACATCACCATGCTGATGAGTTGTGGTCGGCCAAGAATTGGATGGATGGTGGTATGAAATGAGTCGATTCTGATCTGGCTTAGGGACAACAAATGGTACGGCATAGGTATACCTTATGATATGACGAAAATGTTATGCCCTCTCTCCTCTTTCACTTGTACGTACGTATTATGAAAGAACCGCCGTTGGCATGGTTCCTGTTGGCATACTGTACGCCTCCACACCGGGACAAGACCATCTACAACCAAGGTTAAGTACGATCGATCAAGCAGGAAAGTGGATTTGATTCGCAGCACAACTGAGACCCAATTACCAAATGCCGAATAGAAAAGCAAGACAGCCCGAGTCAAATGTGAAAAAAGAAACAAAAACAAAAAAGACCTCATGAGAGACACGGAACAGAATAGAAAAGAAAAAAAAGAAAAAGGGTCTTTTGGTCGCCAGCAGCGGCGGTGCAAGTGGGTGAGCGCCCACCGTCAAGGTAACTAAACAGCCTTGGTGTCGCCTAGAAAAGAGTAGAGACCAGCCCAGTCCAGCCCGGCTCGTCGACTCGACGATCCAATCATCCAATTCGATCTGGTGGTGACGCACAGGTTTTTAGGGCCCCTCCATTCTGAACCGGACCCGGACTAGAGTGAGCGCCAATGCCAGTCATCCTCTCTGGCAGCAACCATGACCACAACCTTCAAGCCAATTACTGCTTTCTATTCCACTAAAGCCAAGCCATTGATCCAGTCCCTTTCGCACCGCCTGCATCTTTCTTCTGCATCTACGCATGCACCTGCACCTGACGAGAGGGGACCTTGTGAGGAGACTTTTTCGTGGCGCCGCATAGTTAGTCCATGTCCCCTTGAGCCTGGGCTAACTCACAATAGATTGTTGCGATATATTTCAACGCCGAGGCTTTGGTTGAGGCCTGCCAGCGACGATGATTGCATTGCATCGCATCGCAAGTCAAGTTCCAATAAACAACAGTAACGCCTGGACCATTCTACCCTTGCAAGTTCAGGGCTGTCACAGCTTCCATAGCGCCTAAACAAGGAACACACGCCCAGATCAACTCCCTTTTAGTCAAAGTGGGATCGTACTCTTTCTCAACCCCAGCGGTACGAGGCCACGATGTGCGTTTTAGTCTATGGTGCACGGTACTCTGTACAGAGCAGGTCTGGGTAGGTCCCTTGCACCCCGACCCTGACCCTGGCTGTTGAGACGCTGCAAAACCATGGTTTTCCATTCGCACAGGCACTGACAATAGCGCTGACAACGCCTTCGAATAGCACAGAACAAATGGAGAATTACCAGCAGCGTGGCATATCAAAAACAGCGCTGAGCCGCCGCCACGGATGACTATGACTCAAATTGCGCTGTTCAGGCCTCCGTCTTTCGCAACTTGCAGTTACTGGCTGATGCCCCTGAACGGCTTTGGGGCTCAAGCAGGCACGCGATCGCCCAGTGTGTCGGTCTCACCGGGGGATGATGTCACCCAAGCTGGCGGTGATGCACTCTCACCCCAGAATGTGCTCTGCCGTTGGTGGTTGAGAAATTCGTTCGAGACACCGCTGGTGACGATCACGGGACCCTAGGCATGCAGAATGACTGCATTCCTCTGTTTCTGCTCGTTTCTTCTCAGCCGTGTCGCGAATGAGCGTCCGTCTCCGAATGCAATGCCGGGCTGCTGGGATCATCCAGCGTGGAGTTTGTTAGCGCGTACCCCTAAGAGATCGCCCAACGTTTCAATCCACGCTGCTTAACTTGCACGTGGAGATCAAACATGTTCATTGCTCAAGCTCTAATCCTATCACAAATGTTTTCGAAACGAATCTGGCCAGGATGTAGAAAAAAGGCCCAAAGCGCAGCAGCAAATGCTTGCAACTGGCTCCTGTGACTTTCCCGACCGCAAGTGCTTTGACTCAAATGGACTTGGGGCGGGATGATTTTGACTCAGTATGCCGTCGTGTTTCATTCGAGGCATCCAATGATCTCAACCATCTACAAATACAGAGGGAGCGCATCGGAGATTATTTCGAGAGTGGAGGTTGGGGTTGTACAAGAACCTCAGCTTGTGAAACTCCAGGGATGAAATACCGGCTATCTCAGTTCCTGAGGTACAGCACCTCTATGACCAAGTGCCTTTTTAAGCTGAATTGACAGGAGAACAGCCAATATAAATCCTGGTCAACTGTCAGGTGGTAAGATTTATCGTCTCACCAAGCTGGTGCCTTACATGTCCGTTTAGAGCAGAACCGTTGTCTGCCAATTCGGTACTGATGGGGTGGGGAACACAGCAGAAGCTCTTCTCGAAGTGGAAGAGAAGACAGCACAGGATGAGAAATTCAGAGACATTCTTCAGCCGCTTGCGATAACCACAATGACCAATTACTCAAGGTAAGCATCACGATCTTGATGGCACTCACAGGCTCAGAGACATGATACGCGCGGAAAAGGCAACGATAGGCCCTTTACCAATTCAAGTCTCCATCAAATGATACCGAACCCCTCATTTTGGTAAAGAGAAATGTTTGGTTGGAGATTTGAGATAGTCTCGCCAGACTCGTCTTGAGCTCCCCCAAGTTGCTCTTAGCTTGCGAGCATCCTACCGCGGGGTAAAGTTTGTTTCGCTGCTTACCTACTTGTACAGCATTGAGCATGATCAAATCACGCACACATTCCAAAAGACTAATGACTGATAGCTCTTCATCTCCTAGCCTCATGCAATGTAGATGCAAATGCAATACATGCCACTTTCTTCTCACCCTTCCGTTCCTACCCGGTCTATATTGCATTTTCTCTTATCGGACACTGACCGTTGGTGGGAAGTGCTTGCATGGACATGAAAGTGCGAGCCAAAGTGAGGAGAGGTCGGCTCCAAGGTCGGTAACCGGCCGGAGAAGTCCGGGATGCGCCGTTGGTCCGTGGTTCGGCTTGGGGGAAAATATATGCGACAGAATGCACCATATGAATGCTTTAGGCGATGCCCTAAGGCACAGCATTACCATAAGGAGATTTCTCTGAGCTTTATAAGGCTCTTGGGTCAGGTAAGATGTTTGCTTCCCCAGAAAATATGGACGAAATCGAACCACCTGATGCAGAGGTCATCCCACGAGGCAACGGATCTACTACTTTACCAAAATCCAGGGTCAATCATCTGATAGTGACGACGCCTCTTTAGTGAAAGGATGCGAGGGAAGTAAAATTCTTTACTGCACGTTCGCATCGAGAACATGGGGTTGCAGGGGGCTTGGGAACATCACGAATTATACAAAGTTGGCACATCTGCACGTTTCTCATGATGGTCGTGTTAATTCGACCCAAGCCAAGTCAACCCAGCCTGACCTCCCAGTTCATCCCCGCATAATGCATTGCGTTCTGGGGTTCTAGACTGAAACGTCGTTTCGCTTTATACTATTTTTCTTATCATCTCGTTATATATATTTAACTATCTTATTATTTATTTTTTCGCATTAAGTTGCACATTGAACTTCATCTTCGGAGATCACGCGACTTCCCCGGCATTGATTTTGTCATTGTGGACCTCAAATTCAGTCGATCAAATATTTGTACCTCCGGACTTCGGGTTACGGGGATACGGACGAATCTTCTGAATCACAGTCCAGACAGACAGCTCAGACCATCTGAAACCTTCGACCTACAGTAGTGTCGAATTCTCCTGCATTAACAACACACAAGTTAATGCTACGGATATGGACTCCCTCCATTAATATCGCATCTACGCCACACACTGAAGATTGGATCTCACCGCCAGAATATTTTTATAAACAAGACCCCGGCTGCCTACGTATTTACATCAAACTACTGATTTATTGCACATTTCCTCCCCTCCCCCGTACGGTCGGTCCATAATAGAATCCCGGGTCGAAACGGTCCATGTTTTTCTCGCACAGCCGATTAACGAACCAACCATATTGCTTTGAATTCGTCAATTTCTCGGTTGTTTTACCGTCACGCTTCAGCTTTTCCAGGACCAAGCTCAGGCGTCTCAGAACCCTTTTCTACAGCGGTGTTGTTATCGTTACCCACTAAAACCCTCCCTTGGACGCCAGTCAAAATCACTGTTTTAAGCCCTGAGAGGGAAAAAATTGTTGCAGTGCAGGTCCGAGCTCTCCACTTCCGACCTCACTTCTCCCAATCATCCTTAAGCTGTTTGCCCGGGGAATCTTGTAGCGTCATCCCCACGATCCGCACTCTTGGGAAATCCTATCCTATTCTATCTATTCTATCCTACCTAGACCAGTCGTCTTGGTTTATTTTCTCTTCTCTGCCTCATCACCTCTAATCCTTTCACGTCCATTGTCGAGCCCGTCACTCTCGATAATTCCTTCCACGCGCACCTCTCTTAATCACTTACCTATCGACGTCAATACCTTCCGACCGACGACTTCCGAGACTTTCCTACATTCGCTCGCTCATTCGTTTTTTTCGCCTCCGAGCTCCGTTCAAGCACGCGCCCGCCTCGTCTTGAGCTCCCGCCCGTTTCGAGCTTTCGTCATAGCCGCCGAGTTCAACGGCACCTTTTTGCTCTCTCCATGACTGTGAGAAGGTGAACGCCATTTCAACATGGCCTTCAACTTCAACTGGTCGCCGCTAACAGCGGATGCCGACTTCTACGCTCGAGCGCGCGACCTCTTGACCAAGGCTCTCAATAAGAGTCCGAAGCCGCCCATCATCGTCGATGATATCCTCGTCAGCGAATTCAATCTCGGAACCGTACCCCCCGATCTGGAAATCTTGGAAATTGGTGACCTTGCGGAGGATCGATTTCGAGGCATCTTCAAAATGACATATTCTGGTGATGCCTTCCTGACACTCAAGACCAGAGTTCAAGTATGTTTATACTATTCTCCATTGTTCTACAATACCTTTTTTGCAGTCAAGTTCAACACTTCCTCGTCATGTTTTTGTTTCCAAAGCTTTCCGAAGCTCCAGAGACAATTGCAAGATCCTTCCCATGTCTTGGCAATCCGCAGTGCGGAGACCGTGACGCGAATGACCATTCCACAAAGCTTCCACCACGTCAACAACCTCTCACTTCCCCTCGAGTTGGATTTACCCATTGACTCACTACGTTATCCTGGTGCACGTTTGTTTGATTACGACAATGCGCATGAGACCCCTCCTTACCCCTGCCACAATACATATTTCCCTATTGGCGTCCTTACCCATGATTTCGTTCATGCAATTCCCTTAGCGTAACCACTAACAATAAACCCAGGCAAATCCCTTGAACACCTACCTCTACTCTAAACCGACATTCACATCTCCTCAACCCTTGGCCGCTGCTTCTGGGTTGACCATTCCCCTCTCGATCACATTATCGGATTTCAAGCTTTCGGCTTTCATCATCCTCGTCTTTTCCAAGCAAAAAGGCCTTACCCTCGTCTTTCGAAATGACCCACTCGAATCCCTCAAGGTATCTTCTACCTTCGACTCGATACAATTCGTACGCGACTATTTGCAACGAACTATTGAACAGCAATTACGGAACTTGATGATGGATGAATTACCAGCAATCATCCATAGGTTATCCCTCCAATTGTGGTGTCCCGATCAAGCAAACAAGGGCACCGAAACTCCTACAGAAACAGAAGATGAAGCTGGTGTCGACCCTCTGGCTAGCCCACCATTGGATCCTGTGGACGCCAACGGAAACCTTCTCGATCCCACGGACATTTCGGAACTCACACTGAACGGGAGCGGCGAGGTTCAATCGCTCTTTTCCCAAAAGAATTTGTTGCGGCTTGCTGCCTTGACTGACTCCCACCGCACCTTATCCCTCTTCACTCCTGGCATTCGTGATGTCGTCTTCAGGGCTTGGACAGGCTATGGCGATCGATCGGAAACATCAACGCCCCTGGCTTCGACACCAAGTCTCACCAAGACAATGTCGTTCCATGCAGGCAATTCGACAACATATACCTTTTCGGATACTGCGAGCAATGCCCATGGACAGCTTCCGTCTCGCCCCTCGCTTGTCAGTATGAATTCTGGAACGAATGGACGAGCCCTTGGGGCTGGACGATCAAGAGCAGGACGCAAGAAGAAGACACGCGTAGTTAACCTGAGACGCACCAAATCAGAGGCAGCCACTCCTGAGGAAGGTAGTGAAGCCTCGGATACGGCATCCGTCGAAAACCCTCTATCAGAACCCGTGGTTGAGGAATCCATTCCTGAAGAGACCGAATCATCTGTGATCGCAGAGGCGGCCACCCCTAGTAGTAAGGTCCGCTTCAGAAGTGCAGAGGAGGCGGGTCGTCCTCCCGTTATGGCCAACCTCCAGAATGCCCAACAGATGGGTTCCCCCCTCAAACACGCCGTCCAACCCCCTGAGCCCAAAGAATACTCATCTATCGCTGCTGCCACTTCTGGATTCAAGACTGAGAAGGGCAAGCACCCGGGTCTGGAAAATCAAAGTGTTAGCTCCGAGAGTTCTTCTGTCATTCTTGAACAGGCATGGATCATGAAGATGGCTGGCGAGATCGCCAAGCGCGTTTATGACGAGAAGAACAGACAACGCAGTCCCTGGGACGAGGAGCGTGAAGATGCTCCACCACCAGCATACGAGGCTGCCACTCGATAACAATGGAAGTTGTGAATCATATATTACAGTATCACCTTGGAAGTCAAAGAGGTACTTCCTCTTTTGATCCAACAGCATATCATCACAAATCGCCCAAAGCAGGGCGTACAAAATCATCCCACTCGCTCAAATCTTATCTTTTTCATTCTTTATAAACTGGCGCTGGAGTTTGGAGAGCTTTCGGTCGCGGAGACGGCCTGAACAAATCAATTTTTTATGTTTATGATATTTGTTGGCGTTGCAAGAAACAGGAAGGAAGGGAAAACGGTGGCCGGTTGTGGTTACGGTCGGCAGGTTTCGGAGTGTTGGTTCTGTCGTTCAGCCATCTATTTCTACGTCACGACACAGTTGTCTGTTTGAAGTGGTCGGTAGACCCCAGGAGGGTGACTCATGACAAGGTCATACGAGTCTTTATCATTGTTTTACAAAAAGGTTGGCGAGACAGACCGAGTAAGGACGGTCAAGCAGATCGTTGGCGATATCTGCTGGATATCATCATGTTAGGATCGAAGACTGAGGCTAAGATTGGGTTTGCATAGCACCCTAGTAGCACCCCAGAACAAACTCCAATTCACAATGATGAACACAAATGATGCGTTTAAAAATGATTTATTTTTTATTGTGATCCAGGGCTAAGGTGATCTCTCTAACGTGAAATTAATTTACTATCTGGGTAAACACGTCTTCATGTTTTCGACCTAACGACTGGTAATATTGGCTATACTGCCACAACTGACTCCTCTATCTTGGCTCGGCGTTTCTGTGCGTGCTTGCGTCTGATACGGAACCAATGTACTTCAAGTCGCCGATTATGCCGAGTCTGTGTCCACTGATTCCTGTTGTGGCCAATGGTTTGTCCTAGCAATGTCCAATAACATATCTAGAGCACAGGTGTGCTTCGTGTCCTGGGTTCAAATGCCGATAGATGGTTCTCGAAGTTCTGCCAGGGAGGCGCACATCGCGCTTGGAAGATGAAAGAAACTCTCATCTCCTCTTTTTTTTCTTCGATTTTATGGGCTTCACTAAGCCATCACTCTATGACTTGGCGGCGGCAGCAGCGGCCTGGTTCTCTCCCTTGAGCTTAGCGAGTAGCTCCTCTTTGGCGTTGAGCTCGGCGAGGATTTTCTTAGACATATCCTCGGCCTGGCCCTGCGCCTCTTTTAACTTGCGTATCTCGGCAGCTTCCGCCTCAAGGCTAAACGGCTGCCCCGGTCGGCTGTGAGCTGGTATCATGGCCGAATGCTCCCATACTTCGTTGTTGTCGGTGGGAAATGGTGGTGGTGCACGCGTTTTGCCCTTGCCCTTGCCGCCACTGGGCTTCCACCCTTTGGGTACGGCGCCTTGGGTAAGCAGGTTGTAGAAGACTTCGTAAGGTTCGTTGAAGAGCTGTTCTTCGTAGCTCCATGAGATAATCTCTCCATTGGCTGTGATCATCGCTTGCTTCTCTTCTTCGTTTCTGCCGTAAGGATGAAGCCGCAAATAATGGTATAGAGTCTGAGGTTTCTCCCCTGAGTCGTTGACGTAGTAGAGCTTGATCGTGATATCGAATTCTCCCCAGCCTGTTTCTTCGACCATGAAAGGCTTTCCAGGTTCACCCTCGACCACTATGTCCTGTCAGCATCGGTTTGCGCAAAGGTGTAAAGCGGTCGCATACTTCGCACGTAATTGGGAATAGATTCGTGCAGCTTAAACTGCACACGTCGCAGCCAGTATGTAATGTCGGTGTCGTCGAGACCTTTCACAAAGACCTGCCATGAATGCGTGTGGTTATCAGGAATTCCTGGCGGTCGTGGATTCGTCTCGGAGAAGGGCTTCGCTGTGCTTCCTACTATGAAAGGTCGACGGACTTGCGTTAGTTTCACGCGTTTTCCGAGTTGATTTTGGGGCGCCATTATGTTTGTGTAAAGATTTTCTCTATTCGATTCGGAAGATGCATCGACGTATGGGAGTCACAGTGATATTGATGATGCGACTGTAAAGTTTGATGGTTGATGGTGCAGTAGAAACCTCCGTCTGATGCAGCCTCGTAGATTTGACGTTTTGCGCCTCAGTGGCGTGACCAATAATCGCGGGGCAGCCACAAATTCATGCAGCCTTGACAGGTACCGATGATGATTTCATTGATTTCGCTCTCTCATCGAGAGCTTCAATACTGCGTCGGTACTTGACCTGGATACTCAATTGTCACGTCACCACCCATTCTTTAATTTGTTATTGTCAAGAGGAGTCATTTATTCAGAGTGCTTCCTCTTAATTACACCAATCCTGCTGGACAAGCCTTTCTAAGCTCTGAAGCTTCCTGACATCGCACCACTTTTATATCAGCACCATGTCAGCTTCAAAGAAGCTTGTTGTTTGTGGAGGAACAGGATTTTTGGGCTCGCGTATCTGCAAATATGCTGTAGCTCGAGGCTGGGATGTGACATCAATCAGGTAAAGCTCATGAACAATGCAATTACCCCAGGACAAGAACAATAGCTCATACACCATACAGCCGTTCAGGTGACCCTCGATGGGACACTATCAGCGCATCTCCTTCACCTCCGCCTTGGGCACACAAAGTGAGCTGGGAGCGGGGTGATATCCTTCGCCCAGCTACCTATGCCCCGTTACTCAATGGGGCCGATTTCGTTGTTCACAGCATGGGTATCCTCCTAGAGGCCGATTACAAGGGTGCTATTTCAGGCAAGGAGTCACCCATTGCTGGTCTTCAAAAAGCCTTCGCTCCCGTCCGTGATCGTGGGGTAGACCCTTTGGCTAAAGGACAGGGCGAGGATATCAATCCTCCAAACCCCAAGGATCAGTTCACGTATGAGATTATGAACCGTGACAGTGCAGTTACGCTGGCCAAGCATGCCGTTGCTGCCAAGGTCAACTCCTTCTGCTATATTTCTGCTGCAGCTGGCGCTCCTGTTCTTCCTCAGCGCTACATTACGACCAAGCGAGAGGCCGAGATCACCATTGCCAACAAGTTCCCAGAACTCAGAAGCCTTTTCGTCCGTCCTTCTTTCTTGTTTGACAGCTCACGCCCAATTACAATGCCACTGGCTGCTATGGTAGGCGTCGGCACTGCTTTCAACGGCTTGACCGGCAATTACTTCAAGAACTTTATTGGTGCCGCCGGTGTCAAGCCCCTGAAGGTCGAGGCTGTTGCTGAGGCGGTGGTTGAGGCACTGAGTGACGAGAGTGTCAAGGGAGCTATTGAGGTGCCACAGATTGAGGAGCTCGCAAGCAAGGCGTGGAGAAAAACCATGTTGTAAACGGTTCTGATGATAATGTATTAAAAGCAAAACGCTAGACTGAATAATACCCGAATCGACCCATGACGTAACCTGTTATATTCTCCTTCAGATCATTGTTCCTCGTTCGAAGCTATCCCTGATCTCCGCGGTATATTGGTTATAGAACCGGGATAGCTTTTGGTTGAACTGCTTGTTCTTCTCGTTGATGTAGGTCACATCACCATCGTCTCCGTTTTGCGCCATCCTTTCCTTTCTCTTCTTTAGTCGTTGTTCCTCTGCTCTCTGCAAGTCTGCCACCAAGCGGTCAACTGCTGCCTTGTCTGGCTTGTTCTGGGTGAACGTCGTAGAATCAGCAGTAGAGTAAAAGGAACCGTCCTTGTCTACCGCGATAAGCTCGCCGTCCTCGGTCTCGACAATGTCCAGTCCGCCCGATGCCGCGGCCTTCTCGATAAGGGCCTGCTTGTCCTTCTCGTATTGCTCCATGTTCATGTCGATGTTCTTGAGTTGTCGCTTGTATATCTTGTTCGCTTCTTGGGTGAAGTCGGCGAAAGCGTTGTTGTCGCGACGGGCCGCCTTCTTCTTGAGTCGTTTATCCCATTTCTCGCTCTCGTCGACGGTCCAGTCCCATGCGCGCTTTCGCTCAAAATCGCCACCGGATTCTTCCACGTCTGCCTTGAGTAGTTTATGGGATGCGATCGCATGCTTGCGATGTATGGCGGTGAGTTGGCTGGGGTCTGTGGCTAATCTTTGCGATTCGAGGGTCGCCTCTTGTAGGTTTTTCTCTGATGAAGTCTTGGCTCGTGCTTGAAGGGCCTTGAATCGAGCCATGCGGTCTTGCGCTTTTGATGCATTATCGGGGGCGCTTTGTTGCTTCTCGTCTGTCTTTTCGACGGGCGAATCTTTCGGTGGTGTGCCTGGAGCCATGATTCTCGGTGTTGTTTTGGGTAGGTTTGATGCCGGGTTGATTGAAGGAGGAAAGTGGAGGGTGAACAGGATTTAGAATAGTCCGCTCTAGACTTGGGTGATGACAGAAGGAATTTAGAAGCACGACCTTTAGGCTCCATCCAGCTCGTGCCAGCTAAGGTACCATTTATGCCTATGTACTACTTATAGCACTTCAATGCTCCAGTCATTCAAAAGAGGATGCTAATAAATTTCCAACATTATATCAGCGTCGGCCCCGAAGCAGGTTAAATAAAAACTTAATTAGTGCAACTTAACTGCAAGTAAAAGTGATTTTGCAAGCTTTGTGTCTATTCTGAGAGAGTTGTTGTGTTGAAGGTACTAGGCATGACGGCTCAAAGTGTATTAACCTTTTTTGTCCCTATGTCTAACCTTGATCTGTCTATAGGGAGATTGCATAGCAGCCCGGCTAATTGATTTTGAACCTCATTCGCAAACACAACAGATGGGTTAACAGAAAAGGTACCGATCTTCTGAGTTTTGATGCGTAAAAAATAAGTAGCGTAAGAGCTCGGCCTAAAGTCGCCTAAAATGACTGACTAATTTCGTCTTTCTATGTTGGCCATCAGCAGCCAGGTCTTCTAATCGTCTGGGTACACCCATTGCAAATTACTTGATACGCGCCTGGGATCTAACTGCAGCGAAAATTGGGATGGATAGTTTTCGGGGCAGAAGAAGTCTAGAAATCAAACGCTGACTGGACCTGTATGTTGAATTGACTCAGGCCACAGGGCCCTCAAATTAAAAATCACAACACAAGTGAATATGTAGAATCGCGTGCCTTGTTGGTGATCCAATATTGCACTAATCCAAGACCTGTCAAGTTAATCGAGTTACTGTTGCTGTTATTGGAGAAGAATATTAGATGCCCACTTGTAATCGACGCAGGAAAATAAAACATAAGAAGCAGCTTTATTGGTTGAGAAGAATACGTATGCAATGTATGTTGGTTGAGATAATCTTGGGGTAGAAAAGTGACTCTATTCCTCGTCTACTGTGCTCTACACGGCAACCAAATATGTGATGCTCCTGGCCAGGATTGGCCCCTACCTAGATGTAAATCCAGTGAATGCTGTTATAAACTACCTAGAGAAATGAATCCAACAGTGAGTGCGCTGACAATTCTATTAGTACTCAAAAGCAGAGAGGCTCTTTGTCTGTGACAAGAGTCCTCATTCACAGTCAGTACATAAATGCACAAGCAAGGTTCACAACATGGGATGTTTGCACTTGGCAACAAAGCCATAATCCTATACAAAAGAATGTACCATGGATCCCCTTCCCAATCCATCACCTAGGTTCTACAATCATATAACCAAATACCTTGCTAGAATATTCTTCAGCTCACGTTATCGTACGAATTACCATTTGATAATCACCACCTTCCTAGGTACTGGAGTATTGTGTAGGCAAGAAATCAGTGGCAGGCTGTCAGGACGACTGCTCGCTTGGCTGATTGAATTTGCGGGGTGGTCCACTTTCCTTACTTCCCGCTTTTTAGAAGCAGGACTAGGGCGAGAGCTCCTGCCTGAAAAGATCATTCTTACACCCAACAAACCGTCCACAAGAAACCATTATTGGCAGGGGTCCATTTCACTTTGCGGGGAGATGATTACGTAGCAAAACATCCAATCCAGACGTTGCAGAACTGAGCATCCCTTATTCTCTTTCCTCAACAACAAACAACTCTTCGCCTGACGCTTTCTTCTGCATCTACACTTCTTCAAGTCGGGCCCCGGCGCTTGTCGTGCTGTGAGGTTGGCTAATCTCCAAACCATCGCCGCCAGGCGCGCTGTAGTACCGTACCCCTTCGTCAAAATGTTTCGTCAAGCCGCTTCCGATGCCGTCAAAAGAGGCAACCGGAAGATGTTCATCAAAAAGAGGGGTAAGAATAAGACCGAGGTATACTACGTTCTGAATAAGTGGCCCTATACGCCAAAACTACCAGCAGAAGAGGAATACTTCCAGGTCAACGACCTTTTGCTTGACCTTGACGACATATTTAGCAAGCACGTGCGACCAGCTACAGAAGAGGATGAGACACAGGCACTCAAGATATGGTCCCGGGATCAGAAGAAAAAGGACATTCGAAAGGATCTTTATCAACTCGAGCAGAGACTGGGCGAATCGAGGTCGAAGGCCTTTGAAGCACGCTCGAGACCATTGAATTCCTGGCGACTCGGGAACTACGACGTTTTCTCCGCGGCTCTCCGGGTCCCATCACGAGCTCCACTGATCGGCTATTCAGAGGGTCAACAAGGATCCATTAGTACTTCGACTGCCGAGACACGACCCAGTGTGCTCCACCTGCTTTGTTCAAATAACGGTATCGAAGAACAGGCCCTGAAGGACGATTCACTGCTTCTACAGCGTTTTCAATCACGAATAAATTCGTCCAAATCTGATGGTGGTCCTAAAGTCTCTGCAAGTCATCTATCAGAAGCATTGGGGAGCCAAGACTCGCTCATAAGCCTTCGCAGGCTGGTATCGCAGTACTTGTCATGCAATCCTAGCGGCATAGCTTTTCACCCAACATACAGCGTCCAACAAGGGTGGCAACCAGATCTGTCTTTGAATGTTCGAGATGTGTGCGAGAGGTTCTGGCAACCTAACGTCCAGAAGAGCACCCATGATCTTTTAGCGTTTATTGGCAACCTTGGACAAAGATTAGCAGCCAGAGAAGAGCATCTAGGAGGGCCTTTATGTGGCTTCGGGTTAAGGCTTTCGGCTGAGATATGCATGCCCACGATTTCTCGTCGATACCTGGATATGGGATCCGAAATAAATCACTGGAGCTGCAGCGATCAAGGGTTAAAAGACATACTCCAAGTTCTGGGGACATACATGCGCCACTTCATCACGGATTCCGAGTCAAGCAATCTTGACGCAAAAGGCCGGCGGGAGCTCCTGATGATGCTAGTCGGCAACCCATATCAAGAAAACCCTCCTCCGACGGTTCGATCACTTATCCTCGATTTTGTGCGGGACAAATCCAGAGATGGCATGGCGCAAATAGCTTTGGACGCTTATCGAGCTTACATAGTCCTGCTGGGTCACTTGGGTGCAACAGTCCTGCTCGAGCACGAAAGGCAATCATTTGTCAATGGAGAGATTGAAGGGCTATCAAACCCAGGACACCAGCCAGGCACCATCGTTGCTGAGGCTTTTCAGGTTGCAATGGACAATTTAGTTGTGCCTCTAGACAAAGCTGAACTTCCAGCAAATCTCGACTTCGATGGCTGTGTCCTGCAAGCTCTAAAGTCCATCGAAAATCAGGCGCCGCGTACGGATAACGGCTGGATGGAAGCTTATGCATAGCATCGGAACTTTCAGGTTCAATGATGATGGATGGATGGTTCCGGTTTGTACCTTGTACAATAAATTACTGAGCCCGGAAATGTGCCGATGACTCGTTGGGGTGAGACGGAGGCAGGGGGAGAAAAATACAGTCCAATAGGAGATTGTGGTGGAACCTAGATAACCTACCTACGGATGACTACTAATACCAGACTGACGGGTCGTTTCAATATGCTTACTATCAGCCCAGAACGGCCCCGCCTGACACGAATCTCATCTTGAAGATGACTGGAAATGTCAAAGCGACAATCATACTGTCATTAACATTATTGACCCCAACTATTAGCCTGGGGTAGATCAGAAACCTATGGAGCTTCAAAGAAGTGGATGCCACCCCATTCAGCCCTGCAAACCGTCACAAAGTTGGGAAGGCCGATTACCTTTGAGTTTATCTATTCTCTAAGTCTGAGCTGAAATGCAAGCCCGTATGACAATTGGAGATTTCCTTATTCTGACTTCCCTAGCTGCGTCCGACTCCACGCTCTGCACGAATCATGATCGACACCCGTCGGGCTAGCAACGCCCGCTGGTACCACCAGCAGGTCGGGCGCATCCGTCGTCTCACCATGATTGACCAGCTGGCGGCCAGGAACACCAAGGTTCTGAGCGCTGACTGGTGTTTTCAGTTCCGGCCTCATCCAAAGTACTCTTTCGCTCACAGGCAAGTGCAGTCCCTGACGCCGTGGAGTCGTTTGAGGCGTCGGGCTGGAAGTCTAGACCTTGTAGCAGGGTCAGCCCCAGATATCGTTTGAGCCACTCTCATCTGCCGTCAAGCTTATGTGGTAGTGGAAAGAAAAACAGGAGATTACTCTGTAGCATTTCTCACCGCAATGGGCTTGAGCATTTCTGCCCCCCAGCGGATCCCTCCTGGCCCCTGCTCATGATCAACAAGCGATTTCTTCTTTCTTGTCCAGTGGCCTGGGACCGTCGACCTTTCTTTCTCTTCATCACACATACGGCCATTCTTCTTTTGACGACGATCGCTCAGGTCAAACCTCGTTCGTCTCCCGCGGTCTGTGACTAAAAAATAGGCCAGGAGAGCATGTATGTAGCATCACGGTGGCAGCCATGATGTGGATCTCAATCTCTCCAGCCAGCCGATTTCGCCAGAATTTGATGGTTCTATTCTTGTTACTCTTTTTAGTTAATTCCACAGTTCAGCAGCGGGATCCCATATCGAATTTCTGTCGGAGATGGGGACATCAAAGTGCCGTGGTAGATGACAAGCTTTACATCGGTGGAGGATTGGTCACCTATGATGGTAGTTCAGGAACACCACAGAATGTCTCGAGTACGTGAAAGTCTTGGTTCGCGATGGCGGAGTGGTGAATCGTTGTCGTGGCGATGACACTGGATGTTGTTAACTAACGTGTTTCAGACCCCTACTTTCTCTACCATGATTTGAGAACTGCGGCCGGTACAGGCATGCCTCAGCCATACGCGAATCTGAGTAAGAACTCGACGGTGCCAGACGTTAGTGGTGGAATATTCTGGCCCGATACTGTCAACAAGAAGATCTATCTCTTTGGTGGTGAATATAACGGTGTGACGCCTTGGGACTTTGATCTATACGCCTACGATATCATCAACGATGAATGGGACAACCTCGGGGTTTCCAAGACCGACAACATCATTGGGCTCAGCTATGGAGCTGGCGTCTCCATTCCGGAGCGCGGCGAAGCTTACTACTATGGCGGATGGATGAACAACGCGACAGTTCCCGATTGGGGTGATGCCCCCCAGGTACCGACGTCGTACCTGGTACGATACGAGATGGATACGAACAGCTGGTCGAACGACACTGGTCCTGATGAGATAGGCCGTGCAGAAGGTGTGATGATACACATCCCTGCTGGAGACGGTGGAATGCTTGTCTACTTTGGAGGAATCCGTGCCACTGACGATGGTGGTTGGGAGGGACAGCCGATGGATCAGATCATCTTATATGATGTTCTCAGCGGCAAGAGTTATTTCCAGAATGCAACAGGCGACGTTCCGGAATCACGTCGACGATTTTGTGCGGGCGCTACGTGGGTGGACGACCAGTCTTCCTATAACATGTGAGTTTCCCTGGTCTGGTTGAGTGGATAGCCTTCTGACGTGGATGTTCTTTAGTTATTTGTATGGAGGTGCTGGTGAAGAGGAAGGAAGCGTTGGGTTTGACGACCTTTACATCCTAACACTACCCACATTCACATGGGTCAAGATGTACCCTGACGAGAATGGGACCGGAAGCTACCCTCATCACAGCATGACCTGCAATGTGGTAAACGAGGCCCAGATGTTTGTCCACGGCGGCTTTTTCCCTCTCAACGACGACTGCGATGTTCCGGACCAATGGGGCCTCCACGACGTGTCCTTGGGTAGACAGAACAAGGACAAGTCACCCTGGATGCTCTATGACCCTGACTTGACCCAATACGCTGTCCCAACAGATATTATCTCAGTTGTAGGGGGGAACTCAAAGGGCGGCGCAACCAAAACAGCACCTTCGGGTGGCTTCGACCATCAAGACCTCAAGGCTCTTATGACACGAACAGCCTCTGCAGGAACACGAACGGCGACACGAGACGTATCAGGCGCGAGCGCAACAGGACATTCTGGATCGGACAATAAGCTACCGACAGGGGCTATAGTAGGCATAGCAGTTGGCGGAGCAGTTGTCCTTACAGGTGTGCTCCTGGCTTGTTTCTGCCTCATTCGAAAACGGCAAGCTCGACGCGAACGAGTTGGATCTCAGCAGCCAATGTCTCAAGGTTACGATTATCACCACCCTACGCACCCGTCGGTCATGTCGAATCAGTACTCGCCCGGTCCTTGGAGCCCACAATCATCAAGTTTCAATCCTTCAAGCCCGACCGCTTTCGCTAGCCCTCAAATAGCTCGGTCACATACAGGGCCACCAGTGGAACTTCCATCTGGAGATATAGATGACACTACACGCGGTTCACCGTTTACACAAACCGTATCAACAGTTGAGCCAAAGTACGATGCTCATGGGAATCTGTGGGTTCCTCAAGTAAGCACGGTGCAAATACCTCCCCAAGGCCCCTCTCCAGGGGGTCCTCCTTATTACGATGGGACAATGGACTCCAACTCATCGAAAAATGGAACAGGGTACTTTGCGTCTGATGAACCTCAGGAACTTGCGGCAGAAAGACGCACTTCCTATGTTCCAGGACAACCAATCCACCAAACATATTATCACCCATAACCGTCCTAAGGGGCAATCGTTTTTCTCATATTATGCCTGTGACCTCAGGCTTGACGTCTTAGCTTTTTCTTAATATTAGGATCATGAATGAAGGGGTTTATGGAGTATTTCGGATGGGAATGACATGGTACAAGCGAGCGGATATTTCAAGGGATACACAATTTTGTAATCATGGCTCATATTCACTCCCTTTTGAGCCAGTATTTTATCATATATGCCATCGTCTGCCTTGGGTTCGATTCTTCTCTTACTTTGGACATGGCGAAGCCAGGTCTTTATTAGCAGGAGAAGATCCAAGGCTCAGACAATCAAAAGTCGATTTCGTGCTGGGCACTTACAACAGTATGGTGTTCCATTTTCAATGGTGACTGAGCAGACTTGTGTGAATCATCAGCCACAAGATCAACTACCAAAGTGGGCGCTGTTTGTCACAATCACTTGCTACATCGTCCGTGGTGATAGAGGTATATTGTAATCATGTATTGTACTTCATAGCGTTTTCAGCACGTCTATTCATCTGCCACATGATGATCCTGGGATGTAAACGTCAAACCACACATTGCTTATCTGTTGAAGCAACGATAGGCCCAAACTCTACAAGGTTAGACAAGTCCAAGAGAACTGGGACGGAGATAACCCGACAACCAGAGACTTGTTATGCTCACAGTTCCTGCCCTGCGGCTTGCTGTATCTTGTTACTTCGCGATGCTCTTTATTCACATGTGCCAGTCACTCTATGCGAGTACTGTTTGTGTTCTTGATTGGAGCCCAAGCCAAGTTCTTCGTTTCAAGACATTCCATGTAATGGCGGTGTGGTATCATATGAGGTCATCTTCGTTGTTATATGTGACTCCTAAGCTAGACACCATTGTACTGCGCAGAGAAGGAATCTTGTCAGCTCTCGTGAGGGAAAATAGGATAACCTCAGCTCACTGATCTCACCGTAATTCAGCATCAATGTTCGGTTCCCGAGCTAGCGTAACTGCGCGTTCCAACTGACACGCATGAAGCCTAAACACGTGCTCACAATGTGACGATGAGGCTTTTTCTTTTGGATCAAGGGGGCCAAGGGCAAGAGAGGGTGGACGATCGAGTCATCTTACGCTTGCAGGAAAAGAGATCGAGATGTGTGTATAATTACAAACTTGAGATGACTATTTAGTCTCAGTTCACCGCTTCACTAGCAAGTTTCCATACCAAGGTATTTGTTGCTCTAAGCTAATTCTGTCGTGCATGAGGCACCGATAAATCACCGGCATGTGTTGGCCGAATTAGTTCTGTATGTCGTACAGAAGTCTCAGAGTATTGCATACATTGTTGGGAGCGGCTAGAAAGCAAGTTCATCGGCGAAGTCAAGCAGGGTCTTTTGGTGAATCAACGGACTGCCACTAAAAGATACAAGCGCTCGACAGTTGCACGCTATATCGTCTTAGCTTCTCTTCTCGAATACAATTAGCCGAGAAGAACATTCCAAATGCTGTTCTTTCAGCGGACACTGGATGAAGATTGAGATGGATTTGATCGATGCCTGGCATTGCAAGTTGTGTTAAATACGATACTATAACTTCGTTGATGAAATAACACGGAGGTAGGACGGTTGTACTACAGAAACAATTTCCGAACCGTTACGTTTTAGTCCTTCTTAGATCGAACCAATAGCAAATGACTCAGTTGTTGGTTCTTGTTTACCTCTGTAGCTCTAAAATTGTGTCATGATATCGCGACATGAGAGGCTTGAATTACTCGTTTGTTGATCGTCCTTCGGCAGTTGAATACTTGCTCAAGCGCCATCACTTTGACAAGTGACACAACTAGTTCCTGTACATAGAACTGAACTTTTGCAATAACGTGGCTTTCTGACGTTGATCTCCTTGAAACTTTTACGTTTTGTAAAGTCTCACTGGTTGAGTTGTGAGTCTACTACGTACTCTTCGAGGCTGAAGCAGCCACATGCAATCAATAACGCGGCTTAATGTGACATGACATGGCAACAACACGTATCATCCCCAGGGACCGACCGAGTGATCAAGGTTGATGATGCCATTTCCTTGAATCATGGCAGATCAGGATCTACTCCAAGTGCCGAATCTCCAAGGAGTACATGTATGTAACGTGGTGTAAATAGTGTAGTCTCGGTCTTGCCCCGAGGGGAAATGACGATGAACTGAAGTGCTGATCAACCTTGAAGATCCCCCCAAGCATGGTTTACGCGTCTGTACTGTAACAGAAGGACCAGAGAATAGTCTTCTTATCTATTGGCTAGTTTTATTCGGGGTTCTCGTGGCGCGTGCTCATTTTTCTGGTCCCTTGATCGCCGAGCCTGTATGTAAGTGAGCGTGGGGTAGTGTGGTTTAAGATACATACTTGCAGTAGTACAGTAGCTGCTATCGGGAACTTGTTGGTGTGGAGGATCACCACTTACTGGATATGGTAACTTCATTCCTCTCACCCCCATGCTTTGAGACGACAGAATGAATGGATGGCTGGTTAGCTGGCTGGCTGACTTGACCAGGCATGCATGAAGGACAAGCAAGACCGAGATAAGCGATCACGAGGTTGTTCACATGAAGGAGGGGGGATGAATCATTGAGGGAGGTTCATGAGAGCATAGATTATAGAGAGAGAGGATGGGGGTGGTTAGATAAAGGATGGTATCGTGCAGTATGGGAGGCGAGATAAGGAGCGAATACTGATAAGCGATAAGACTTCATTTGAAGATAGAGAGGGAGGTCTTTCTCTATTCAGAATTGCCTCATAGCTTATCATGCTTTCTACTTAATAGCCAGAGTATATATCTAGGTCTCTGTCTAGGGTGATACAATAGCCAGACTGATATATACACTAATCAATCCAGTCCTCCATGGTCCACAAACGCTTGATATGACGAGTATCATAACACTATATCTGAATTGTGGGTGTCCTAATGCCCAGCCTGCTATTTTACTCTATGAAAGCAGAACCTCTCACGGCAGGCAGTTGAAGAGGTGGCATTGGTGAAACAAAGGTGTGAGGCGATTCATGACGTGCATCAATATATCAAAGCAAGGAACCGCAAACGGTAGCTTCTATTCATCTCAACGACGATACGTTGATTTCTTTTGCATATATCCGTTCGGGTGAAATCAAGAACCAATGACTGTAGGCGACGTTGAACAATATCAGGCGACAAGTTCTCCTCCTGCATATTGAGTGAGGAATGTCATTGCTACGATAATATGTACATACCACACGGAAACAGAAAGACGAGACGCTATTTACTGACAAGATGTAGTCATTTCTGAATATCGACTATACGATGCTGATCTTTTGATTTTCTTACATTATATTGTCGGCGGGTAAAAGCAAGTCCGCCACTTCCTTCGTCTTTCTTCAACACTTAATGATATCTCAATGTTATGAGACGTAACAACTAACCTCGGTCCAATTATTGTAGGCCCTAACTAAAAGAAAGGACCCTGATAAAACCGACGAAGTCAATACCATGTTGAGACAATGGGAATTAGCGTGTACCTGCACAAAGCTGGAAATGCCTATCTATCTATCTATCTATGAATGAATGTCTCGACTCTTGACAGAACTGGAGGAGAGAGAAAGAAAGAAAAAAGCCTTGACCACCGTCAAAATCTCATTGACAAGCCGGGCCGGTCCAGGTCGAGACTGAAGTCGGTACCGTACCCCAGCTGCTGTCAGCTCAGGGTTCAGAAAAAGTTGAGGCCCCTAACTCTACACGGCAGTTGATCTCCGTTAGCTGAAAGCACGAATCCTACTTCTCCACGCACTCGTGGTCTCCATTGACGATTGTAAGAGGCTTGGTTGATGAGGGATGATAAGCAAAAATAAAGAGTTTTTTTTTTTTTTTTTTGCGCCGAAGTTATCCGTCCACTATTGGGAAAAAAAAGTATACCTAATTAAGCGAATAGCAGGCGTGGGAGAACGACTGGCCCGTGGTGTTGAAGTGGCCATGAACCAAAGGGGCAGGGATCATGGATATAGTCAAGGTGAGACTGCGGCTCATTCGAGAACGTGAACAACCAACATGATGAAAATTCTGTTTTTTAACCCTGACTTTGACTTTGACCTTGTCTGTGGCCTTGACCTTGACCTCGACCTCGAAGGGGGAGGGGGCGACTAAGATGACTCCGTGGCAACGAACAACACCGACTGAAGGGGTCAACGTTTGGCGAGCCTCAAGTGGAGTTCTCTAGAGTCAAGTCTCTTGACCTTGAAGGTGAAAAGGAAAAAAGAAGAAGCCCAAGAGGGTCCCCATCGTTTAAGATAGCGAAAGACAGCTAGACAGCGGAACTGTCAACCGAGAGAACAGTGCTTGGTCGCTCTAATGCACAGGCTTGAGGCCCCGGATGGAGCATCGTCTATAACCCTACCCTTGTGGGCATTCGTATGCGACCTCTACAGACATTGACCGTCACAGGTTTGCAAAACATGTAGACTATGTAGTACCTTGTTTGCCATCCATACCTAGGTAGTAGTCAAGTGAGCATCCAGAATCCACTGCATGGCAAGCACATAATATGATAGTCGCTTGTTTGACGGGCCTCAAATTTGACCGAATTGTTCCACTGGACAAGCGAAGAAGAAGAAGAAGAAGAAAAAACTTCCTTATCATGCCATGCCATGCCATGCCATGCCATCCATCCCCCCAGTCGAATTGGCGGAGACGGAAAACCAGCAAAACGGAGCCGGTCAACGGGAAACAGTTCCTAGGCCAAGACGAAACGCACGATGTAAGGTCAATGGAGCCCCCAGACATGCTGGCATTCAAAGTCTCCCCCACATTCATACTGTACTGGTACCTGGTCATATCCATAAATCCATCTCCATCTCCATAATAGTCTATCCCGCGCACTGGAAGCTCGCTTCCGGGAATCTAGGTACATATGTACATACAGCAACTCTCTCTGATCAATGGATGTTTCAACGCGGCGGTCAAGAAAGACGCAATGTAACAAAGTGGATGATGAATGTACACGTTGGGCCGCGAGGTCTCATCTTTTCTTCTTCAAGACAGTCCAAGACCCAGTTAACAACAGACAAATATAGAAAAGAGAGGGGAAAAAAAGGAATTTCTTTTATTATTCATATTGCCAAAAAACATTTCTATAGCACGTCAATTTCATTACCCAGTTTAGTTAAAATTCAGCCCCACAACCTGACTCAGCTGAATCGCTCATACCCCCGGATACTAGGGAGACTAAATACTAACACTTGACAGTACAGGGCAGTTGATATACCGTACCGTGGTTACGGCCCTGTTAGTTAAATCAGCCCCCGCACTCTAGACTACTTCCATTGTTCGAGCTCCCGGGGAACCAGCTTAATACGAAAACACTTAACCCATCTTGAGAGAAAAACCATGTCATTAGTTGAGTAAGAGAGGGGGTTATGGATTATGGGTTATGAGTTATGAGTAGCCGATGGCGGAGGCAACAACTTCCATGACTTGTTCTAAATAATAAATGATAGACAGGAGCGGGGTTACAGCATCCGAGTCGGTCGTCTCAGTATTAGTATCAGTATCAGTCTCGTACGAATACACATAAACATGAATAAACATAGTACGACTTCAACGTCGTCTTTTTATGTAAGGTGTTTATGCATTCCATGTGCAATGATGTAATCCCCTATAGAACAAATCCAACAAATCGACACATTTTCTGTGAAACTCTACAGCACTCCTCTTCCCATCGAGTGGTAATTCTCGGCATAATTCTGGTTTTAGTTCTGATACTAGTTAGAAGCATGCGGCGGTTTATCATGGGTTAGTGTGAATATGTACTATGTAGACAGTAGGCAGACAGTAGGTAGTTGTCTATCGTCTGATGCAACAAAGGTCTACCATGTTCATCATAGTAAACCGTTGTTGAGATACGTAATCCGTTATGTGTCACGAAACTAAACACTCCCCTTTTTGCCATGCAACTCTCATACTATGTACATACACAAGAGGTGGCCACATGGTTAGTCTGATAGGCTGCCTCCCTTAGACTCTTTTCTTCTTGTTCGGGGACTTTTTTTGAACACTTCGCGTGCATCACTCATTGGATGTCAAAGCAAGAAATGCAGATCATTCAACCTGCCCGTAGCTTAGCGGCCTTCTTCCCGCGCGCACACACACATACAAGACTTGCCGGGCCGCGAAACTTTCGGGTGAATGACATTGAGGAATGGAGTCTAGGGTACTGACATAGTTAGTTAGTAGGTACTTCCGTAGTTGCAGAAATAACTTGGTTAGAGTCTTGTTGCGTAATAAGTTAGTAGTAGACGTCAACAAGACATGCATCGTGACGACGAAACGTGCTTTGTATGGTGGATGAGACGAGCTTTATCGCAATCCATTTGAGCGAGTTTAGTGGTTCTAGTGGCCTATCGTAGGCTGTGCCTGGTGCTAGGTAGGTACCTACAGCACAAGAAGTGGGGAACAATAGAGGCAACACTCACTAAGATAGGTGGATACCTAAACACCCCCCCTTAACCACCTTCCACCTTCCACCTTCCTTCCACTACTGATTCGACTACGGATAACTAGTTCTTCTATTTCCAACTTGGCAGGAAGGAAGGGACTTCAGGACCCAGGAGGGCATGACATGACATTCCATGACATGGCATAGCGGCAGTGGTCCCTTCCAATTCTGCATTGCTTCGTCGCGAATAGTTCATTGTACAGTATTGGGGCTTCCACTTCCCCAATCTCCATCGTCACCTGCCCACCATCATCCATCCATCCATAGCAACGGAACAAAACTACCTACCTACTCTACCATGATCATCAAGTCTAAGCGTGAAGAGCCCACTCTTTCACCTGAACCCTTGAACCCTTGAGAGAGAGAAAAAAAAAAAGAGTTGGAGTCCCTTTTTGGGTCGCTTGCGCCAGACTACGCAGACACCCCTCACTATCCACCCCCCCTGTCGTCGGCTTCACTTCTCCCTGCACTGCGCTTCGCTGTATGGAAAGTCGTGCCTGGCATCGTCCATCCATCCATCCATCCATTGTTCAATGCTACTTAGCGCCGATTGGGATGAGGACAGTCAACATGTATCATCTGTGTAGCCCGTCGTTCTTCTTCTCTGCCCTCACTGTTCGCTAAGGCAATGACACGGCGCAGCAGGACTTCAGGCCTTCTTTATTTAGGACTTGAGCTGCGTTCGGCATGGCTTCTCGATGGTCGTGATGACGAGATATCTAGCTGATTTTCTCACAGGCAACGCAACGCAGCGCTACCAGGTGCCGCTCTTGCGCTAGATACGCTACAATGGCGACGGTTGATGCACTCTGTCGCTCCATTATTGATACGCACATCGATATGTCCCTGGCTCATGCCTGATAATGTAACCCCAATGCCGTTCCCGCATCAGATGGTCAGTGACAATGCTCCCGCAGATGGGATGGAGGGGATGGAGGGGATGGATGTTTATCTAAGGCAACCAAGCAAAAGACAGATACAAGAGACCTCGCTTCCCCAGGACTTGGTCTACCATGTCAAATGCAGTCAGTTCGTGATTGCCTATTTATCAACCCAAACATACCATACCTTGTTGAATCTAAATGTACCACTGGAACCTATAATCTGACCAAGACTGTCCATCAACAAGCTGGTCAGCACCAATACATCTATATACAGTACACAGCTCTCTTTTTCTCTCCTCCGCATTCTTACTCGTTGCTTCCAGTCACAACTGTCACGTCTACTGATAGTGTGACAACGTCTGCGGATATTCTATCAGTCAGCCTGAGACAATATCTGCATCAATCGACGCCTTTACTGAATACCTACCTACCGCATGCTTGCGCTCTGCCTCGCAACTTACGCATACGTCTGATCCAGTACCAGACCATCCGGGTCCAACAAGCCAAGTCAAGTCATCAGAGGGTCCCGGGATACAAGGGCTTAGGTATCCGGCATCCTGACGAACCCATAATTGCAGCTTCCCGGCCTGTTGTTGGGAACCGTTTGCTTGTCGGTGTCGGTCAGTCCCTGTCCTTCGTCACTACTAGTAAGTATTCGACGGGGTACCCTGAGAGAGGATCCTCTATCCGTTGTGCCTTGGCTCAGCTGCCCTGCCCTGCCCTGTGCTGCGCTGTACATACTGTCGCGCAATCCGATAGTCGCAACTCGCAACGTTGATTGCGGCGGGCCATTGGCTCACTTCTTGCGGGCGCTACATCTCCGTTTTCGGCTCATCGCTCATTCACCTTTTCGATCACGACAACCAAGGCCCGAGTCACCAGGTGCCTTCCTACATCCAATACAGACAGTACTTAAGACTCGCGTGCCCCGACTTCGCCCGTTCGCAGGTTATCAGCATTATTTCAACCTGCCTATTCAGACAGCCAACACATTCGCTCCAGAGAAGAAAAAACATCAACGGCGCCATCTGTCACTATTGCCCTTTCAGCTCCTCAACGGATCAGTCAACTTAACGCTAACAAAGCGGCTCTTTTTTTTTTGGCTACTGTACTGTACCTATCAAAGACCTACCCACTTGGCTAAATTTGACTTACACGACACTTACACTACTATCGCGAGTCGACACTCGATTTATTCATACCGCCTTCATCCTGCGGCCGAATAAGACATAGCACGGCATCGTCTCCACGCTGCGGATCTGTTGTCACTGTTCCGGTCCCTGAGCGGTAACCCATCATTGAGTCTACCTTTGATCAGTGGATTTTTTTCTGGAAGGAATTTTCATCTCATCGAGATCTGAAAATAAAATTACCTGGGCTTTTTCCCCAACTCGATCTTGAGTTTAAAAGAAGGATCACTAAACGCATCTCATCTCTTATTCGACTAGCCGGACAGTCTTTTTTTCTTTCTCGATTAGCTTTGCCCTACTCAGTCGGTCACAGCACGTTAATTATTGTGTTCGAGTCGGTCACAGTTTGTTCGAGGGTTGTTCTCGTTCTGGTTGTTCTGGTCGCTTTCGTCTCCATTTGCGACACAACTCACCACTCGGGGAATTTATCGTCCTGTCGTCCTGTCGTCCTTGCACATGCCCATGCTCTCCTCTGACTACAATTTGCCACTCTGCTATACCCTGCTATCACACAATTCTCGAATTTCTCCTGAGACGGTCAAGCTTGAGAAGAAAAAATTTGCAACCACCGTTGCTTCTGTCGCCCTTTGTTACCTACCCCTTGTTGATCGAATCAGGGAGTAAGGAGATCTTTGGAGCCTAGGCTTAGCTTAGTCCAGCGATAAGACCCCCCGCAGTCGAACCACACTGAACGGGCGGTTTTCTACCTTACCGGTCCCTGATCACAGGCGGCCCCAACTGCTCTAAATATCTGCATACTCCACTGATTTACAGTGGTACCAAGTACTTACGGTCTGTACCGTCCTTGGGGCACCTACCTTGTCGACCTCCAGGTTCACAACTTATCATAATTATCACCGAGCCCCCCTTCTCTCAAACCCTTTGAGGTCTACTTTTCTATTACCTATTTCTCATCCTTTCTCCTTCCCTTCAGTTGTCATTCTTTCATTCCTCATACAATGCACCACAGCCGGAGAAAGTCAGGCCACGGCCTGCCTAATACCTCTTCCACCGACGTACGAAAGACCGTTACTGCATCCGACCCTACCAAGTACAAGCGACCCGTCATGACTCGGAGGCACACACCACAAAAACTCGGCCGCAGCCAGCGTGAACGTGAGCGCGAATGGACAGAGTCTTGGGAAGATGAGAGGGAGAGTTTCCCGCAGTTTTGGTGAGTCTCACGTCATCTCATGGTGTTTTAATCCCCCTTTCCATTGCTATCATGAGCCTTCCCTGCCTGCCTACCTGCCTGCAGCAGCAGCCCTGGTCAACGGCCACGGCGATGCCGTCATGCTCAGGTACCATGCAGCCGGGGACCAATTTGGCTTGTAAGCCATGGGTTACGAGAATTCTAGCGAACAGAAGAAGAATTTTTTTACTGACAAATTTGATAGCATGACGTGCGAGAAGCAATTCATCCCTCACGATGACATGTTCCTTTACTGTTCCGACAAGTAAGTACCAATTCCACATAGTGGTGGACCTTGTCGTCGCTTGTATGCCCGCGTCAAACGTAATGCTAATTATGCACTGTAGCTGTCGAAGAGTCGACCAGACCGCATCACCACAACCGGCCTCTTCGGTTAACCATTACGCGTCTTCAAACTACCCATTCTATTCTGCGGGACACCCCGAGCCTAAAGACATCATCCCGCGAGCTTCTCCTTCGCGACCCAGCTCGATACTTTTGAGTTCTCCACCAGCCACGCCGGGAACCGGAGCGCCGACTTACCAACATACTTCGGCCATTTCGGCCCTCCGTTCCCTCAATGTCCGGCCCCCGAGTCCTCCGTCGCCCACAGGCAGCTCCAGCAATCTGTGGCCTTTTAGCCGCAGCGCTGCGACTAGTCCCTACAACTCGTACAGTCGGCCTTCTGCGCCGTACCTTTCGTCGACGTATGACGGAGGGTACTACGGCGCTGGCGGTAGCGCATACAACTACGAGGTGACCTCGGGCGGAATGGACCGACCGTTGCCTTCTCGCCATCCCAGCACCTACTCTCGACCCAAAAGCATCGAGCTCGTGACACCCATGTTCGGCAGATGATATGGGTGTAGTGTACTCAGCTCTTTGGTGACGGACCACATGTTCGTTAGAGGAGCCTGCACAAGCACCAGTTGATTGTGGAATCCAAAATGGATTGGACAGGCTGGTAGCACAAGCGAAGCTGAAATGCAGAGGATATGGTGGGTGTTCTGCTTGTGTCTCACAACACAGCCGGGGGCCTCGGACACAACCCCGCTGCCTTGGCTGAGATTGGTCTACCAACATGATCACAAACCCATGGTTTTGCGGGGTTCGCAGGTTGCGTTCGCAAGGATCATCCAATGCCCTTGCACTGAGCTGCCATGAAGGCTTGTTCTTGTTCGTGGAAGGCCTACGCCCCGAAAACAAGTTTCCATTTCTTATGCCCACCTGGCACTGAAGGAAGCACAGCACCGCGGTGTTTGTGGGTTTCTCGTCCTATCATCAGGGTTTGTTTTATTTTTATTGTTTCTTGCCTCATAATGCATATTCGGGGACGCTGACTGGCAGCTCCCTGGCGCTCAAAAGTTTTATTTTTGTCTGTATTTTGCATGAACAGCATTTCATCGATCTCAGAACGAACGGCGTTGACTATCTTGTTTTTTTTTTATTCCTCGCGCTTGTTACTGTTTTTTTAAGGGGTTCACACAATCCCCTGCCTCTTCGATCCATTTTGGATACATTACATCCTCCACAGTCATATGGTCTACCGGCCCCCAAACTAATAGCGAGACATGGGTTAACACCCAGATGCTTGCCACCAGTTCGGTGGGAGTCAATGGCTGGACTGCCGGGGTCAGTTTTGTTTGAGCTTCTTTTGCATGGGCCTGTCTTGCCTGGAAGCCGGATTCACGCCCTGGCAAGGCATGGCACGATATCACACGGCGTGGCAATGACACTATTAGCATTAGCATAAACAATCGCATTTGGCGAGCGGCGGTCTGGACGGGTGTACAATTGGCCTTTTTCTACTGGTCATTTTAACGAGGGATGCATAATTATTTTCATATCAAGCATGTACAAAAGCTATATATTACTCGAATCTGCATTTGGAGGGTCGTTTTTCAACATTTTACTAGGCATTATACTTGTACATTTATCTATCTAGAAGCATAACGAATATCCATATACCTAATGGAACATCATCCCACGCAACAATGCATTCCCTTGACCCTTACTTGTCTGTAACAAGATTAGCCTACCACGGTTCATTAAACCGAAGCCGTCCCCGGATTCTCTTTCTCCACGCTTGGCTCCCCAGATTTTCATTCCTTTCCCCACCCCCATCCCTTCCCATCCCACGGGGAAGCATACCAACCTAACGCTAGGTACTGCATCAATCGGTGTCATCTCCGATGAGGTTATGGAATACAAGAGAAATGAATTTGTCAAGGGCCTGCGTAACAGGCGGGCAAGGGCGCAAATGATGCGTCATGTGAGAGAGCACGCGACAACTCATCCCCACGGAGCATATTCGGAGGAGGTCAGCAAGACCATGGGAGACGGAACCAGACAGGGGAGAGTGTCGACTGTCTTTGGCATAACGAGTAGAGCTCTTTCTTTGGTCTTGGTAGGTGCCCTCATGGCCGGGAATCATTACAGCCAATACAGCTTGTCTGTAGTGTTTGCCAACACATCTGCTTTGACCATATCCATATGCATTTTCCTAAACTTGTCACCTTTCAGAGATATCCATTGCGAGTGTCCCATGTTCCGTCCACAATCCGTCGGCATGGCTTCTTCACTGTCATTGGTCTCCTCATCACTCAAATGGCTTGAACTAGTCGATCACTCTACCATCCCTCCGGGAACACTTTTGACAACACATCAAAGTAAGGTACGTAGCGGCCTCTTTTTATGCAGATCTTGCTACAAAGCGCCAGCTATCATAGAGCCGTGTCTTAGATCCCAGTCCAGCCATCTCAATGTGACAGCTGCTGCTTCTGTAGACTCGCCGAGCTTCTATCAAAGGGTCCCTTCACCTTGCAGTAGCTTGCTCTCTACCCTTTGTTGGGTTTAGATCTCTCCAAGCTGTCACATTCTCAAGAGACTAGCTCTACACATGTTCCTGAGCACATCGCAAGTCCACACACCCATCCATCGGTCAAGGCAGAGGACGAATGCCGTGTGGTGTTTCTTTTTTAATTACTCGTTGATAAGGCTGATGATATCTCATGACATCATTCTCTCTATGTGACGGCCACACAAAATCATATGCTACTAACTATTCATGCAGCCACCGTTTGATGTATCAGCAGCTCAGACAGGCATGCATGCGCAATCTCGCAGAGACGGTCCAAGCACCACTGACCTGGCTTTTGCCAAAGTACTTTCTGATATCGTATGTGATTTCCATAGTTTCATCGACAAAGTCGGTGTGACGAACGTGTGCAGGCACCGAGAAGGGAACTTTTATATACAAAGACTATCAAGATAATTACTGACTCAAGTGAGGTATCTCAAACGTTCTTACTTTTCCGGCCTTGCCAGTAGCTGCAGAGAGAATATGCAGTCTTGACGTGAAACTTCATCATTGATCGACCGTGGTATTCACAACTGCGAACGACTGGACGATGCAAAATGCCAACATGGCTACTCCCTAGACTAGGAACAAGAGAAAGTCACAGGACACATTATGTCACGAATACCTTCGATTGGAATCACTAGTGGTTTTGTACACGACAAAAATCTCAGAATAATTCAACTCCTGTAAACCAGGAGTCAACATATCTTCATTGTGTTTACAGACAAAAGCTCCCCCACTGCACAATACATACATGATACAATAAATGCCAATACTATTTTCATACAATTCCATATGCCTACATCCCATTCATGTTCTCATTGTCGCTTGGTCTAAGAAAGGACGGCCGCCTCATCTGGACGATCAAAAGAAGAGGGCATCAGTTGAAGGATAGCGTCATCAAGTGATTTCATTCTATCGAGCCGACGATGCGTAGCTCTCGGCATCGACAGATAGATGGATGGATGGTACAGAAAAACAAAATGGAGCAGAACGACCGCCCTGTAACTTGAGACAAATGGCATCCAACTCCAGAGTTCAAAAACTCCCCCCAAAAGTTTCTCTTTTCTTTTTTTTATGATCGTGTGACGTAGTAACCGCGCAAGCATTCTCAAAACACCGACGCATAATTCACTCTGGCTCCTCTTCTTCTGTCATTGCCGGTTACCTACCCGCTGGCCTTGAACTGGCCATTTCACCATATCGTCCACGATGCTTCGTAGTGTCGTATGCTTGAAGCACGCGTGTTTGACTCTCGTCCGCTTGCGAGAAGGCATATCCACGTTGCTTGCGCATACGCTGTACTTGTCGTACCTTTCGAATTGCTTTTTGGAATTGCTCCATTCTGGGGTATGTTAGCTTCGGATATTTCAAATCAAGAAAAGCAGTACAACTTACCTGGGTCTATAATCTTGAATGTTGTATTTCTGGATTTCCTGGATGTGATGGTAGGTTTGCGGTCGGTACATGCGCTTGACGTACTTCCATACAAAGTCTCGCAACAAACACATAATGGCAAGGCAAACCGTCTGTAGCCAGAAGACAGGGCTCTCGTAGATTCGAGGAATGGTACCCTGGTACTCCATGGATACGCCAGCCATTGGTGCGACAATACCGTAAACAGCAGTCATGACATACCAGATGGCCATGCTTCCGGGGATAGCGATAACATGGTACTTTGTCCAGTTATTAGTGACCAAAGCTGCCTTTCCGAGGACCGTAAGGAGAGTAGCACCGTAAAGTGCCGTGCCCCAAACCCAATGACCAGCGATCTTGCCATCTCCCTGGATGAGATCACCATACCAGAAAAGTTGGCCCCAGATGTAGAGCACGATGGAATGGTAAATAGCGTTTGCGATCCACTCTAGGAAGACTTTCAGTCTAAAGAAGTAGTTTTGCTGGCCCATCATGTAAAGCTGAGGATAGCGATCCAGAAGGCGAGCCGAGATGAACTGATCCAGAATACCAAGTGCCAGGGGAGGTAGAACCGTGTAGAAGACGTTGTAGAATGACAGTGTCCATGATTCGTAGATAACTTGGCCGGAGAATACGTTTTGGAATGTATACTGCGCAATATTAGCAAAATGTGTGTAAGCGCATTCAATGTTCATCTTGTACTTACCCAGAATTGTGTCATATACAACGCGATATTCTTGTAGAAAGAGAACAGAATCGTCTTTGTCACACGCTGGTAACTCCATGCGCCATGAACCAGCAATAGCTTTCGCAAAAATCTGAACTGAGCGATAGCCACGTCGGCACTTCGTGCTGCCTGAAGACCCTCTTCACCACTAATACCGATACCAATATGAGCCGCTTGGATCATAGAAACGTCGTTTGCTCCGTCACCAATAGCGAGAAGAATCGACTCTTTCTGATACTTCTTGACCAGCTTGACAACGAGCGCCTTCTGAAGAGGAGACACACGACAGCAAATGACAGCTTTGCACATGATTGCCAAGTCAAGGAACATCTTTTCCAAATCCTTCTCAAGCGCGAATGTCAGAGATTTTCCGTCGATGATCAGAGCCAGAGTCTCCGTCTCTATGGTGCCGTCTCCTTGCGTTCTGATGGCGTCGATTTTCTTCTGAATGTTGTCCCGTGTAGCGGCAGCCGTTTCCTCGTTGACGATCAAAAGCATCATGTCCTCGCTAAGAAGTTTACAACTCATACCGATGTTGATGGCAGTCTCTTGTCGATCTCCAGTGAGAACCCAGACCTTGATGTTAGCCTGCTGCAAAGTGTGGATTGTCTCGGGGACACCATCTTGAAGACGATCCTCAATAGCAGTGGCGCCAAGGAGGAAAAAGTCCTTCTCAATGATTTCCGAAGCCTTGTCCACCTCGTCAGCACGGTTACCACCAACCGTCATCTGGGCAGTATCATAGATCTTGTACCATTCCTGGAACTCGTTCTCTGGGATTTCTCGCATAGCCAAGCACAATGTTCGCAAACCTTCGGAAGCATACTCTTCAAGATGTCGGAGCGTGACTTCCACATGGGGGTTCTGATCATTGAGACGCTCCAGAATAACAGTATCGGCACCCTTGCAGTAACATCGAATCTTGCCGTCGGGACATCGGTAGATAGTTGACATTCGCTTCCTGGTCGAGTTGAATTCGCAAACGGCAAGAAGTTCATACTCGAGTTCCTGGCCGTTAGCATCGATGATGACCGATTTGGGCTTTCGAGCAGTGAACTTGAAACCGAGATCCAAGGCGCCAGCGACCAAAGCACCTTCATCGGGAGAAGCGGCTTGGTACTTGATACCACCCTTTTCGTCCATTTCCGGAATAACGGTATGGCACGTCGCGAGCAGTGACAAGAAATGGTCAATCGCAGGAGCGGTTTCGTGTCCATTAGCGAGGTTTGACTTGAGGGCCTTGTAATCGAAGAGTCCGACTTCGACTCCGTCAATCATGGTTGGTCGACGATCTTCCGGTACATCTTCAGAATATTGGATTCCAGCAATGGAACACTGCTTGAACTCCATCTGATTGCAGGTGAGGGTTCCAGTTTTGTCCGAGAAAACATACTCAACCATTCCCAGCTCTTCCACCAAGCTTGAAGTTCGGCAGGTAGCAGGTGTATCGTTCTTATCGTAGTACATGTCAAGGTCGTCATTGATCAGGATAGCGTGCCAATACTTCACCATCTCGACAGTAACAAAGAGAGAGATGGGAACCAGAGCAGAGAACAGAACCCAGTATGTGACCATATCCTTGAGGAATGTCTGGGTGATTTGCCCAGCAGTGTTTGTGGGATCCAGGTAAAGATACGAGAGAGCATTTCCTTCGACTTTTCGCTGAATCAAGTCTCCGACAGTACATACAATGCTCAGAATCAGCAAAATGCCTACCAGCAATAGTACAAGCCAATTGAGTTTTCTTTCAACCTTGGTGCGCTTGATGGGAGCCGCGGTGGCGTTACGCATAAGCTTGGTTTCATGACCGGTAAACACTACAACACCGTGGACCCAGGGGGTGTTTCGTAATGTAGCACCTCTAAGAAGCAATTGCTCTGGATTGAGCGCATATTCCTTCTCGCCGCCTCCCATTTGCATTGTCAGGGTTGCCTCGTATGTGTAAAGACTGCTGTTGGGTTGTTCCGACTTGATACGCCCGCCCAACCTGCTAAGCTCATTCGGTGAAACCATGGACGAAGTTTCCGGCAGCGCTTGCTTGATCTTGAGGTTAGTCTCACCATCCAGGTTCGCAGTTTCGATATAACAGAGACCTTCGGGTTCGGAACTAGCCAGAAGAACCAAATCAGCAGGGAAAGGCTCCTCTGATTCAACTCTGATGATGTCTCCAATGGCCACATTGATCCACTTGGTTTCCTCGAAATTAGAACCTCGAAGTACACGTGCTTTGGAGGTATTGAGAGCGTTGTCGGCTTGCTTTCTGCGATAATCCTCGACCAATTCCTTACCAGCAGATATGATCAGAACCACGGTGAGAGGTGCAATGGTTGTATACGGGTTGGTAGGTGACAGGTTGGGAATCTGCTGGAGTGCAGCAGTGAACAAGAAGAAGATATTGGCGAATTTCGAGAACTGTTCGTAGAGGAATTTTGGTAAGAACGTTGCGACGTTGTACTTGGCGGTCGAGATATGATTGTCGACATATTTGTTGGCGGCGTTTGCGGGTGGGTTGTTGAGATAGATGACTCTTGGGCCGAGGGTTGAGGGATCTGGTTTCGATCGTCCAAATCCGAACTTGAAATTGCCCATGTCGAACCTGCCCTTTTGGCCCTGCTGCGGAGGTAGCTGAGAGTGCCCTCCAACAGAATCTCCTCGCTCATGACCAGGCTGCGTCAAAGGCAAGTCCATTTCTGAATAACCTTGGCCCATGCCTAGCCTATTCTTGACTTTGCCTATGAAACCCCCACCCATACTCAAGACGCTGTTTCGATTCCGCGCATTATTCCTACCCAAGCCCGGTGTGCTCTCATCAACCCTTGCGCCTCCATCGTTTTGGTAGTATGAATCGCCTTCAACAGGGTAATCGTCGAAATCGTCAGCGTAACGCTGGTAATTGCCAAGTTCGGAAGTTTGGCTATATTGTCTGGTAAGATAAGGATTCGAGCCTGGACCGGATCCAGGGACACCCAGAGCGCCGGGAGGGTGCGAGGCCGAAGCATGATTCGCGTCTCGAGCGCCGACAAAGTCGTCATAGGATACTGAAGTTCTTCCTGGCGGGGGGTCTTGATTTTGTTCATGAAAGCGCATCAGGTCGTCGTCATTAAGGTTTGAGCGTTGGCCGCCACCGTAGACGGGCTGATCATTGTCAAGGTCGAGTAGGAGGTCGTCGCGATTATTCGAGTGTCCCGTATTGAAACCTCCTCCAGGCGGTCGCCCAGCCATGGCGGCGGGTATTTGAGTGTCAGACTATCGATTCGCAAAAGGCGACTGCCGGCATACGGATTCGATAGGGCGACGTTGCGCAACGAATGATTCGGTCGAATGGGGGGAAGTTGAATATAGTTTAATAGGACTGTAGAGCAGATGATGTCGGATGCAAATGGTGTCGATACGATGAGGTCGGGCGATGTGGGAGGACAAAATGCCAAGCAGAGTAACAAGCTGACGGCAATGGAATAGGTAGAATGGGACCGTGTCGTTAAGTCGTTAATTCTTAGCGGCCAAGCTCAGGGCAGGCAGGGAAGACAAGGTAAGGTAAGCACTGTAAGAACGGGTTTAGATGTCTCTGAATCCTTCGTCCTGTGGCTGGGCTGGGCTGGGGTTCTGTTTGATTTGCTTTGCTTCGCTGGGAATGAAGGCCGTAACGACGGGATTGCGGATTGCATATGCACAGCCTCCTTTCCTTTTAGACGGGACTGGACTACCTTGGGCTGCGCAGCGCAAGCTTCCTAGAAGAGGTATAGAAGAATCTCTCAATTGGAGACTGGACCGTGCGATACGACGTTGAACGAGGCTCAAAGAGTGGCCAGCTTATCGTCATTGATTGGCTAGACGAACAGCTTGAGCTGAGCTGAAGGTGTCAACGGCCAAATTGTAATCGTTGCAAACTAAAAGAAAAGAGAGTATTTTTTTGAAAAACTGTCAAAGAAAGACAAGCAAGCATGGAAGGTTGAGGTGCATTACAGTACAGTACAACACAGTACCCATAAAATGGTGATGATGGATGGATTGGGGGGCTGGCTCTTTCGTGTTGGGTGAGATTTAGGATCCATTCACAGTGCTAAATAACCCCCAGTTGCTCGCTCTTTCAGGGGATAGAGGGGAGGGGAGGGGATTGCTCGGATCCATGGATAGGAGGAGTCCATCTTATTACTATTATCGATCACCCTGTCAATTCCATGTAAAAAAAGGATCAACAGCAATCCTTATCCATTCAATGGATACCATTTCGACACCTTTCACTTATTACTCGCTCGCCTTGTCTCGCCTTGCCTTGCCTTGCGTTGACGCATTCTATCTAGGTACGGAGTATTCTGCCCTAAAACGTCAAAGGGTCTTTCGGCTAAAGCTCCACGTCCGCTTAATAACTCTTTAGTCGTTGGTAGTTGCCATGTTGTTTCTATTCATGGTTGCCATCTAGGCTGAGCTATGGATGAATGCCATGTCAGCGGCCAGACAAGCCACAATGATGTCGGGCTGCCATCAAAGAACGCCTGGGGAGTAGTTGCGGAGTAAAAGGGTTCCAAGTACCGCTAAGCTCGTGGGCTTTGTTCCTGAAGTATACGTCCATTGAATTTTTGCGCATAATCTACTTTCGGGCCGCTGCCAGTCATCTCAAGGTACATCAGCAGGGGAAATTCTTCATCCCCAAGCCCCTTACACGTCGTCAGCCTGACCCTGACGGATCCAGTAAGTTAAACTCAGAACGATAGATATCTCCACCGTAAAACAAACGCGTACGTTCGTTTCAACGATGATATCGTCGCTGCTCTTATTTAATTTGTTCTTTATGATACCCACATCTGTAGGTAAGTAATTTTACTCCTTGTGTCCCTGCAATGGCAATCAATTACATGTGAACGGTCAACTGGCATCTCTCAGCAGATCTAGCCGACCTGCAAGGCCGTTGAAGTGTGCATGACATTCTCTCCGTAAAGTTCCTCAGAGCATCAGAGATAAAATCAATACGTCAGGTTATACTTTTTACATTGGCTCCTAACTTGTTTATTCTCTGCACTCCAAAGTCCGGACGTCAAGGTTTATTGTGTCGCATAGACGAGATCTAGCAGCCAGTTGACTACCCTGTACTCAACCCGTAACTTTTCTTGTCACTATGTATTTAAGCTGAACTGTAATAAGAGCATCATTATATGCACCATCTTTTGGGTACGGCCAATTATCACAAAATAGGTGAAACATGAATGGAATACCTGGTTTCCCCTGCTGTACATGCATCATATAGACGCAGATCTGCAGCCACTCGCATCTTTCCAAATCAAATGAGCACATGGCAATTATTTCTTCTTTCATTGACATTCATATATGAGCTAACATAAATATCCAAATCCTGCTCACAGAGATGCCTTGGCCTTCAAGGCACCATCCAGCACGCCGTCAAGCCATTTCGTAAGATGCTGGTTCACAGCCTCAGCAGCCTGCCACAAAGCCCAGTGAGAAGCCTTCACTTCGGCTCGAGCCAAGTTGTCAAAGCTGGCGTCCATGCCCTGCGACATAGATGGAGGCAGAGCAGAGTCGTCGCTCGCGGTGATCATCATGGCAGGCATCTGGAACTTATTGCCGCCCTTCTTGGCGATCTCCAGGTCGTCGCGGTAGTTGAGCTCCTGGGTGCGGTAGTAGTTGAGAGGACCGCGCAGCTCAGGGGCTTCGTGCAAGCAGTACTGGTCGACGTAAAAGTCGAGCTCCTCCTTGCTGATGAGAGGCGAGTGGCCCAGCTCAGACAAGTGGTCGAACAGGACGCCCTCCTTGGAGGAGAATCCGAGCTCACCATTGGGAGTACGGCCGCCGTACATGGCATTCAGGAACTGTCGCACCTTCTCCTTGCCCTGGAGGCGGGACTGAACATCTGGTCCCTTGAACTGCAGCTGGTAGCTAAAGTTGACCAGGTGACCGCCCGCAATAAGAGCCTCGAGAGGAATAAAGGTTTCTCTGGGCTGCATGTAAGGTGTGCAGACGCTGAAGACGCACTTGATCAACTCGGGATACCAGGTAGAGACCTTCCAAACGATCATGCCACCCCAGTCGTGGCCGCCAAGGACGATCTGTCCGTCCTCACCAACATACTTGCGAGCCAGCTCGTTAATGTCTGCTGAGAGGCTCTTGTATGTGTACTCCTCGAGGGACTCTGGGGCATCGGTGCCTGCGTATCCTACCATATCAGGGACAATGACTCGGAATCCCAGAGACATGAAGTAGGGAACCTGGTAGCGCCAGCCAAATCCAAGATCCGGGAAACCATGGATGAGAACCATGGTCTCCAGAGGGGTACCCTCGGGTTCACCGACAATGTACTTGTAGGTTTTACCCCGAATCTGCGCCGTCTCGTGCTTGACACGAGTGTCATTTGGCACAAGCTTATCAGGAGCCATTTTGAACAAATTACGAGGTGAGCGTCCTCTCTTTTGTGAAGTAATATGAGCTGTTGAAGATGTCAGTCGATCGTTGTTAGGAAACCAAGGCTTGAAATAAAGTTCCACGGTCATAGTGGGGATCATGTATCGAACTATGGAGTTACATCATGTTTGAGAACTTACCCTTTATTGTGTCAAGTGGTTACATGCAGGTTTCGCCAAGTATATGTGCAAGGAGAAGGAACAATTCACAATGAAAGATATCTTACGACTCAATTGGCTTGGAGTCAACCTGCATTATATACCTGTGCCACTGAGTTGACGGTACGTGCGCAGGCTATTTGTTCCAGTGCTCCCATCATCTACGTAAAACCCGACGGCAAATTCGAGACTAATAAAGAAACCGAGGCACAGGCGGGAGGACTTCCTAATTTAGGATAATGGAGACGTCAATCGCGGCTAGAAAACACAGCTTATCCTGCTCATGATATCTGTCGTGGAACCTTGTCAACGAAACATAGGCTCACTTTCGGCTCGTTACATAACGTAGTGTAGATAGATAGTGGGCGTTGGTGGAGGCATCGAGGCGGTCTGCCCGGATACCGAGGAGTAACGCATGCTTCATAGATATACATATGCGGCGCAGCTTCAAGACTGAGACGGTAATAGGGTGTCAGATAGAATTAAAGCTCCAATAACTTCAAGCCAACAATAACTATAACAACTCTCGAATAAAGCAGTTTGCATCAACGCCAACCCCGCTTTTGCTAATCATGAAGCTGGATCAATTAGTACAGAGCCTCAATAACAAACACCCTGCCATCATGACCAAGTTGAAGCGGTAGTCTGTACACTGCGGCCACACGCGAATGAAGGCATCGCAAAGCAGCGTTCAATAAATCACCATGTCCTCATCAGCTTCCTCCAATACATCAGCTGCCTCGTCATGGTGATGTTCATGTTGCTGGTCAGCCTCAGGACCCTTTTCCTGAGCTCTTACTGAATGCTCTAAACCATTCGTAGTCTTGGAGCCATGAGCTGATTCTTCATTTGAGGGTGCTGTCGTTTCTTCTCGTACTGAAGATCGTCTCCCTCGGTTCGCCTGTCGCTCTTTTCTTGCATCGAAAGCTTCTACTTCGCGCTCTATTATAGCTTTCGCATGCCGTATTTGCTCGTCTATCGCATCCTCTTGTGCTTCTGTGAGTTTCCAGGGAAGATAATACTTGGCGTTGTTAGCAAAAAGCCCATAATAAATAAGTAGTAGCCCAACTTACAATTTGTGGTTGTGATTTCGTCCGTAGGTATTGAGCCACTGCAAGCATTTTGGTGTGCTTATTTCGCATCTGTAGCATTGTCAGTCCCAGTCCATCACGATGCATCAGTCAGTAGCTCGACCAACTTACAACTTCCTCGTCAAACACGATCTGGTCGCCTTTCCGCGCTTCCGTGGCTCTCACTCTCTTTTCCTCTCGTAGCTTGTCATCTTCGACGCTTTGCTTGCGCATTCGTTCCTGTTGCCTTCGCTCTATCTCCATACGTCTCTTCTGCGTCGAACTACCACTCGTTTGACTCAAAGTACTCAGCAGCCCGCCGAATAAGCGTTTGCCGCGCTTCTTCTCCTCCTGGGTCGCAATTTTCCGGCGATCAACATCCACACCTGTAGAGCCGCCATAGGAACTGCGGCGCTCCTGGGATGAACCCCTCCTTGGTCGTTCGCTCGTGGCTTCGCGAAAGTAGTCATCGTGTTTTATGCGTTTCGGTGAAGAGTCGTCTACATCTATAGAAGCCTTTCTTTTCGAGGGGTCCTTATCTGGAACACTTTGAGATATTAGGCTGTCATTGTTCTCGGGGCTTAGTTGAATGTCGTCCACCGTACGGAATCTAGGACTAAGTCAGTAAGATATACAATAATAAGGGAGAAGCCCTGAGCGCACTCATTTTCTGTCGTCATTTTCGATTACAATCGCACTTCACTGCATTTTATGGGCGTTATATGGTATAATATGACAACTGCTGCGTTGTACAGAACGAATCGCAAGTTAAAGGTCCAAGATGTCCCTTGACGCTCGTCAAGGCTGAGGAAGGTGGGACTCGGAAGCTTATGGCAGCTACAATGACCCACTTATATGATTGGCCTGCAATACTGCCGCCCCTCGAAGCTCTCAGAACGCCACGGCAAGGCTGAGAAATCTCCAATGCTAAACTCGCCAACATTTATCACAAGTTTCTGACTCTTCAGCTTCCACAACTCACCTTTCAATATCGCACATTTCACATAGCAACCTACCCTCATTGTATTTTGCGCTCATCGTAATCATGTCTCGCCATCACCCGTAAGTCTATTGCATTCCTGTATTTCATGATGAGCAGTTCAACTGACATTTGCATAGCGATCTTGTTATGTGTCGCAAGCAGGCTGGCATCGCCATCGGCCGTCTCTGCGACAAGTGTGACGGAAAATGCCCAGTCTGCGATTCATACGTTCGACCTACGACCCTTGTGCGCATTTGCGACGAGTGCAGCTTCGGAAACTACCAGAACAAGTGTGTTGTATGCGGCGGTGAGGGTATCTCAGACGCCTTCTACTGTTTCGAATGCACGCGCCTTGAAAAGGATCGCGATGGATGCCCCAAGATTATAAACCTTGGTAGTTCAAGAACAGACGTGAGTGACCCGAATTCTTCTCCTCCCATCAACAAGATGCTGACTTTGATTCTCCTAGTTATTCTACCAAAAGAAAACGAATCGGACAACGCAATACTAGCAGAGTTGAGGCCTGGGCTGGGCCGTGGATTGAGGTGTTTAGTGCTTGGAAGTGCATCTTCAAATCTGGCATCATGGGTGTTTTGGGCGCAAATTAGGATGTGAAAAATCTCTGGTTTTTGGATTGAGCGATAGCTATCTAGTAATTACAATGCTGACCAGCTTTGTTTCCTATTCAACTTCTGTAGAATTTAATTTTGAAAAACACCTTGGCTGAAAAAAATAACAAAGAAACAAAAGTTTTACCCAAAGACTCCTCGTAACGCATAATATGCTAAATAATACAATCGAGAATGTCAATCATATGTAGCTGACCTTGACCCCCATGCCTGCTGTGCCCTTGACTTTGGCCCAAAAGACAGAGAGTATCCGCTTCACTCGCGCGCGCAGATTGGCATTGCCTAACATAAGAATCAAACCCATAATAAACGCCATAAACTTGAACAGGAGCATGGGATTCGCATTGAGCGAGGCTCCTAGTTGCTCAATCACAGCACCCAAGCGTGAAATAACCATGGATGCGCGTGATGCCAGAGTTGGAGCACGCGAGACTGCTTTGCCATTTGCCTTGGAACTCCCTTGGGTTGTGCTTGGTGACTTTGACTGCTTGGACTGTTTGGATGACGATGACAAAGTCCTAGCTTTCTTAGGTCGGGTTGATCCATTATGGCTGGCAGTGTCGTCAACTCCATAGTCAACCTCGCTTCCCCCGCGTTTTGCGTTCTCCTCTTCTATTCGCTTTGCGCGCTCCTCTTCTATCCGTTTTCTTTCCCTCTCTTCGTTCTCTGCGCGCAGTCTCTTGGCCTCTTCGATCTCTTTCTGTAGCTCGTCCTCTTGTCGTTGACGCTCCTCGTTCTCCTGTCTTTCCTGCTCTTGTTGCTCGTCGTGGAGACTCTGTAATGCTTGCAGAAAGGCCTCGCGACGTTCCTCGTCTAGTACGGAACTGACGCTAATAAATTCACGAGCATAATCCCATTCGTTATTGCGTAGAAGTACATGTAGTGTGTACAGCTCGAGAATTTTGACCCGAGCATTGAGATCCCTGGGCGTATTTGCGCCGCTGGCTCCTTTGGCCGGAGATCGATAACGATTTGTCACGGGCGAGGCCGATTCAGCAAGCCGTCCAGCGACGTCAAGGTTAGGGGTGTTAGAGGCAGCCAGATAGGCCTCTAGTTTATGCTGATTCAACTTTTGGTCGCGGGCATGTGCCAGTAGTATTGTTGCGCTGGTCGAGTTAGTCCGAGTCTTTGAAGCGACACATCGAATAAACTTACAGGTTGATAACCACATCTGAATCGACGTCACCTTCAACGCCGTGGTATCCATTCGCGACAATCTCATCCCAAATTTCTCCATCACGGACCTTGGTGCACAAGGCTCTCCATTCCTGGTTCCCGAAAGCATCCTTGCCCTCCTCGGGCTCTAACTCGACAATGCCATTGAGTATCGTAAGGTATAAGCTCCATACTTTAATTCGGGTCGTCCTTGAAGCACGCGCGACGGGCGCAGGCTCGCCGTCGTTAACGTGATCGGGTGGAGTAATCAATGGTAGTAAAGTCGTTAGAGCCTCGGGTAAACGACGCGTGAGAAATAAAGTTGAAGCTTGACGGTATGTCTTTGATATCTGAGAAGGGTGGCGCGTAGATGGAGAAGACGATAGAGAGGTTATAGAGGCTGAGAGGAGGTTGTTGGACAGTCCAACAGGCGCAATTGACGATGACATAGCGGTCGGACCGTGGGCCGAGTGTTGTCCGTTGAAAGACATGGCAATGTATTTGGTCGCTAGTACAGAAAGAAGCCCGCGAAGCAATTGGCGATCGGACTTTGACGGTTGCGACGTCTACTGAAGGTGGGTTTGGTTGTCGAGGAGAAGCGGTATGTGATGGAGACCAAGACAGGGAATAAGTAATGAAGAGGATGAGGCGAGCGGAACAGATCTTAATTCACCCCAGATTCATGATTGAATGGAACGGATGGATACGTAAAAGAATAAATGAAAAGAAATATGGGGAAAACTAAACAAAAGGAATAGAACAAATCTCGGAACTCACGCGTCAGGTCAAGGCCGGCCGAATTCAGTTAAGAAGGCCGTGACATGTGAGGTGAGGTGAGGTGAGGTGGTTCTTGGTTCGTATGTAGGAACAACAACCAGAAAGCTGAGCTGGAGCTGGCTGAACCAACCAAAGAAAACATCAGGTCCCAGTATTTTAGCCTCGGCAGGTCCAGGTGGGGGACCGTGCTTGGTTGCTCTTTCCCCGGGCCAGTTATCGCTCACTGAGCCGACAACGGCGGAAACGTGACCGAGGTTGACAGCTCATGTCCTCTCCACTGATTAAATACGTGCAGTGCCTTATTTGGCTACTTGTTGGTCTTTTGACACCAACATCAGTTGTTTTTTCAGGTACCAACACTGACTTCCATGATTAAAAATACTCAACAGAGTGGATTATATTGCAAACTCATCAACCGTTGACTCAATTGTTGTTCCTTCCTTCCGCATTCATCACCGCTTCTTTATGTGTCATGGCTTAAAGCAAACTTGGTGTCTTCATTTCCCAGTGACCCAATGACCTACGTAGGCTCGGCACAGATATCCCCATCTACTGACAAGCATATGCTTCATTATAGCAGCTTGGCCCGGGCTGCACCAAAGGAATGTAAACACAAGTAAACACAATCTAGGCAGCTTTCAATCAACAACAAATAATAAACAACGCCATATGATCATTTGACAATGTTGACAATATAATAAGAAGAGAATATTGAGTATAGCGTGCAATTCAATTCATCTAGATACTCATTTCAACACTTACACGTGATCGGGACTATACGGGCTTCTTACCTTTGATACTGAAACGGACGTTCGCATTTGTCTCGGTCAATTCCAATATTCTACAGTGGATGAGTCAAGAGAAGGATAAACGAGTCCAATCGGTGAGCTCTCACTATAAGCACGTTCGTGTGCTAAAGATGTGATCTGTGCAACACCAAGACCACCCCAATAGCAACAAACCTTTTCAAACTGACAATAATACGAGTGAATTAACCCTAAATAAACAACGCGATGTCTGTTCCAAGCTGCATATTTGTCTAAAATAAACGAACCCATGGTATCACAAACGCCATATCCAAATGACCCCCATTGTACAACCATTCCATGTATGTATGTTCTGAATCATCTCCTGCGTGTTGACCGCGTTGACCTTCTTATCGGCGTTTTCTCTTGGCTCACTTCCTTGATTTCTTCTCGTGGAGCAATGATGCTGTCTTCACGCTCAATGAGTGACTCCTCTGCCCCATTTAGTTGATCCTGGCGGATCCAGCCCGCTTCGACAGCAAAGCACACCACGTCTGCAGCACAGCCGAAGCAGGACACGTCCTCTCCAGCATCTGGGTCAAGATACTTCCACAGCTCCTCTGTTTCTTCCTTGAAACGCGCCAGCTCTGCCTTGTCACCCTTGAAATGGCTGGTGATGTATTCGTAAAGATATGCTAGCCAAAGCACATTTGTATATGGTGCGTAGACATCCCATGATAGTGGCCCGTCAATGCCCTTCGCATAAGGTGTATCATGGGCTTCCGGCGGTAGACATGTGCGGTCCGCGCGGAGGAGAAAAGACCTCATTTGGCGGTATACTTTGCATTGCGCTGCATGTGTGCTGGTGAAAAGACTGAGGTCTCTTTCAAGGTCGAAAGCTACAGGTACTGCATCATCGACCGAGAGGTCCTCCCCACGAGAAAGGCCGTAATCTAGAATAGTGATATCCAGACCCGAGAAACCGAAGAACCCTGCAGATGAAGGACCCATCTTTCGAGCTGGCTTGACTTGTCGAATACATAAATTACCTTCATGAAGGTCACGATGCTGTAAGCGTTAGCATTTATAGTGCAAGGGCAACTCGAATCAAAGCTTACCTCAAACATAACTAGATCCTCGGCTCTGGCCAAAGCAATAGCCTGTAAGAAAAATATATCCCAAAGTTGGCTTTCACTGGTCAACTTCCAATCTTCCAACGATGTACCAGCATCCCCAAGCTCTACCACCAAGAACCGTGTATCATCCAAATATCTGCTTGGAGAAGGATAAAACTGCGCTCGGCCAGGGTCCTGACGCTTCATCTTCTTCTGGAACGATTGATGTGTCTCGAGAAGCTGTTTTGTTGTTTTCCCCTGAACAACATATCGCTCCTTATAAACGACAAAACCTGGAATATCCGCTAGCCATTCCGAAATTTGCAGTTCGCCTTTGATATCCTCCTCAGGATGCGGCTCTTCGTCGACTAGGCCGGATCGAACTTGAGCTTTGGTTTGTGGCTTGATGGGTGATGGGAGGCGAATGACTTTGATGATGCTTGTTCCGCGATCGTTGGTAACGCGATACACTTCAGCATAAGATGCTTCAGCGATCTTCTCAATCTTGTCTTCAGGAAGGCATACATCGTCCCAGGTGAGAGTGCGCAGCTGTGGGTTGTGTACAGCCTCCTCCTCGGCTATCTGGGCCTGAACTAATCTTGAAACTTCGAAGGAATCATCTCCCTCTGTCGATGAGTTTGAAGGAACTGGTTCTTCAACCTCAACTTCGGCCTTTTCAGGTTCAGGGGTATCCTCCTTCTCAGATGCTGTGAGATCTTTGTCTTCTTTAACCTCTGTAATCTCAATTGATGTCTCCTGAACAGATTCTGTAACCTTTTTTGATGATCGTGCTTTCCGTTTGGTAGTCGTCTTTTCTTCGATATTTATTGTTGATACTCTCTCTGTGATAAGAGAGATGGAGTCCTCCTTAATGCTTTGGTCCCCTTTTGGTGGTAGTCGTACTGGGCTTTGAGGCAGCTCAGCGAAGAGGCGTTCTGCTTTGGAGCGCTTTGCTTGCTTGCCATATTTTCTAACTGTTGTAGTTCGTGACATTGTAACTTCCAAAGAAAATTCTATAATCCTGTGATAATTATTTGAGAGTCGGTTCAGTTCTCATGAGGTTGATTTGTATTGAAGATCTCGTTGGCGGGGTAACAAGTCCACCCCCCGGACCTGGCCCCATTTGTGTTTGACTGTGGTGTGAGACGCTTGGTTTCTAGAACGTTTCTATAATTGACTGACATTTACTGCAAAACGAGGCTGTTGCTAAATATGACGAATAGAAAAGCAGTACTCAAACACTCCTTTTGCTTTGTATTCGATATCCTGTACGCGAGCTGGGGATATGGAGTTTTATGACGTATGAAGGTCAATTTATTATATAAATTGCCAGCGATATTATCAGCACGTCACGTTCTGACACGCCAATGGGGGATCAATTGAGTACTGAATACATATAAGCGTAGATATTATTCAAATCAGCAAATATAAATCGATGATTTGGCAAGAATTTGCTGCTTATGCTTCATAAGAGATGCTTACTACTGGACCACGCCGATCTACAACTCGCTAGAGTACCTACGATCTACCAAGCTTAAGTAGCGATTGGAGCACGCAACAAGGCCAATATCCAGATAAATATAACAGAATTATAGCCTATACATAGTAAACATGTATACAATCTGACAGCAGCTCTCTAACATTAAAACTCCTTATAAAAAGGCTAATTTTGATTTCAGATGCCTTTTCCAGCTTAGCTGCAGGATCCAGATGCCATCAGACAGGTTCGTCTCCACCTTTGCCAAGCTAAGCTCTCCGCATTGGATCCCATCCATCCAACCCCAACCAACACCCATTCTTTTGCCTCTCGTGGCCTTTCCTTTCCTCTCTTCTTATCCTCCCCCTCCGACCTTCCTCTCCCTCTCCATTGAACCATTGGAAAATGGCCTCTTTCTTCAAGAACGCCTTTGGAGGCGAAAAGGCCCCCGAGGCCGCGAGCCCAGACTCGGGTAAGTAAACCAGCTGGCACCCTCTCAATTGCGCAATATTGCGACGCGCAAAGAGGGGGACGTCAGAATACTTTATAGTCAGTATCATGGCTTGATTTGGCTAACACGCGACCTCTTTTTATAGACTTTGCCGACTTCGCCGAAGCTCCTAGTCCAGCTCCTGAGGTCGGTACCCAGGATGCGACAGTTGGAAGTGCTGCTGCCGCTGCCACTCAGGCTCCTTACACCAAGTGGTACAACGTCCACGAGCGTCATTCCATCTCCGAGTTCAGGATGGAGGGCATTATCCTCCTCATCTCGAGTTTCATCTTCTTCCTCCACATGGTCGGCGCTCGTCGCAACCGCTCCAGGGCCAAGGGCTGGATCCGTGCTCACGCTCCCATTCTCCAGAAGGAGTACGCTCTCGTCGGCTTTGGAGGTGTTCCCACTGTGGACAACGAGGATATAAACCCCGATAAGCTCATCAAGGAGAAGTCCCTCTTTGAGTTTGCAACCTACGCTACCGGTCGACAGAACACGGCTTTCACCGATGTCAAGCTCACCCTGACCAAAAAGTTCAACCCTATTGTCAACTGCTTCGAGCACCTCGCTGGCTTCTTCGTCGAGTCCGTTGCCGCGCCCAAGGATGCCGCTGAGGTCTTGACCTACCCCTTCGATGGCAAGGAGAACCTTACTGTTCCCTCTGTTCCCGGTTCCGCTGAGATTCGTGCCAAGGACGGCAAGAGCACTTACGATGGTTTCGTTTGGGGTATCGTCCACAAGGACGTCATGCGCCGAGTCCGCGACGAGCGATATGATGTCTCTCTCACTTTCACCAAGGATAACCCTAAGCTCCCTGTTTGGCTCACTGTCATGAGCGAGAGCGCCGAGATCACCGACACCCTTCTTACCCCTGAACTCATTGCTGCTGTCAAAGCCGCAGGTGACCACTTTGAGTACATGATCATCTCCGACCAGCCTGTCGACAAGCCTGTCACTCTTGAGGAGACCACTCCTCGCAAGCGCCTCTTCCTCAAGTACTCTCTTCCTTCCAACGGAAACTACGATACCATCCTGCCTCTCGTCTCGCACTACCTCCAGCTTCCCGACGTCCTTGTCAAGGTTGCCCACTTCCGTCCCGAAGTCACCAAGAAGGTCCGCACCATTCGTGAGCACGCCATTAGCGAGATCAAGAAGACCGCCGAGAGCCAGCGCCAAGAAGAGCTTCTCCTGGAGAAGGAGAAGGCCCGTAAGGCTAAGCGTGATGCTGAGCTCAAGGGTCTCGACGCCAAGGCTCAGAAGCGATACCTCGAGAAGGAGAGGGAGAAGGAGATGCGCAAGAACCAAAAGCGACAGACACAGCGAGCTTAAAACAGCTGTTAGGAATGTAATATGTGTATGGATAGGTTGGGAAGGCGAGCAGTGGAAACCTGCAATGCCATGGTTGTATAGTGTAGGAGCGAGGATCTGTATTAGTAGTTTTTCACAGCCTAATCTATGATGATGCCTGTTTCGATGCACTTTTGAGTCTTCAACTGACCGATTCATCTCTGCTTTTGCACATGTTATGATGATATCTTAGCGTGCCTTAGCTACTAAATACAGCTGATAAATAATAAATATTACAATAGCCATAACTTTTGTCATAATTTTGAGCACTGAAACGTGCTACGTCAATCAAGTTTTCTTATTCCTTGTGATTTTCGCCTTGTTGCCGGCTTGGAGGAGGTTTCAACCCACTCAAGCGTTGTTATGCTGCACCTTAGCCCATATATGCCAGATGCCTTGACTCCCATGCTCATTGATAAGCCAAAGACTTTCAAAAATGAGTCCAGATACCTTGAGAACTTGAGAAAAGTAACAAACAAACCACACGTTTTCATGCTTTTGAAGCAACTGAGTATCGGGGTATATATCCACTGCACTTCCATCTCTTTCAACTGCACACCAAAGGATTCGACACGCTAAGTAAAGTAAAGCGTTCATTCGCAGTTTTCTCGGACATAACACTGGCCACCGTCTGATCTCCATGACTCCAGCATTGCCATTCTGCCGCTTCCGTAAGAGAGTGATTCTCCTACCCAATTCCTCAGGGGGATTCAGAACTCTTTCGTGGAACTGTCATAGCCCTGAATTGATTCAGAGGATTGCAGGTCTCCAAATTCTGATTCGCGACCTTTCAGCGAGTGGTCATGTTTTCAATGCAGGCCATGTGGCTGGCAATACCTTCCCCGTTCTTTCAAGAACGTTAGCTGTTACGCTTGAGAGGGACAACCAGTCGCTCATGGTCCCATCCACATGCCTCCATTAGCTGTGCCACCCATGTTTTCAGGGCTTGGTCCAAACCCGTATCCAAACAGCGTCGAAAACTCGTCCATTACTTGAGGCACGGACGGGAAATTGGCATCCATGTTCACAAATGGACTCGCTGCATGCATAGCTGGCATACCGGGCCGTGCAGTTGTGCCTATACTCCCTCTCCAGAAAGTGTTTGGGTTCTGCGGTAGCGGCATCGAGTTGTCGGGTGATTCTTCTGGCCTGAAATCTTGAACAGGCGCATCGTTCTTCCACAATAACTCCCACTTTTTGAACCGCGAGTAATCAGTCTCCCGTCCAGACGAATCGACGGTGGCGTCAAGTCTCGATATAGCACGTTCAAAAGTTTCGATAAGGGACGCTTCCGATCGGGCTGACTCTCCACCTGCCGACATCTCCTTGATCATTGCCATGCCGGTACGCAGAGCGTCACGCAACCGGTCTGTCTTCCTTTGTAAGCATTGAGTAATGATAACGAGTAGAGCAGCACGGCAAGAACTGAATTCCGTATACGAGGCGCGTGCAAGGCCAATTGTGCTCTGGAGTAGATGACACGTATCGATAATGGTCAAGGCGGCCTCAACACAGTCGGCTACCAGAATTGAGCGGGGATTTGACTTGTGTGGAGTGTTGGGGCGCTGGCTGTTAGAATCGGCGGGTGAACTCGATGAGCTTCCGTTGCCGCGAACGACTTCACGAGGCAAGATGAATGGTCGCCCAGCATACATCCGCAGAAGGCAATATTCCAACTTGAGATGTGTATCTGCTCGCGAAATCGGGTTCTGAGGATTCACCTCGTCATGGTACGCGGTTTCGGGAAGGGCGTCCCACCATTTTCGGAGTTCCTCTTTCATATCGATAACTCGTTGCAGGCCTTCATTCATCCCATGCTTCTGTGAGGTTCGAAGCACCGAGCTGTGACAACAGTTAGCTTCTCAAGATCGAGGAGGTCACTATATATAAATTACATACATTTCATGTGCGATTTTTCCAAGGGCTTGGTTTAGTCGCAGGGTTGCGAGCATGTGTGCAACATTTGAGGCATTGGATGGCATAATATCTGGCCGATCCACAGGCATTTCTGCATCCACGTCCTTACTCTGAATCGATAATGGTCGTCCGTGGTAAATACCAACCCGCCTATCGAGCAATTAGTTCTGAAATGCCAGATCAGTATACCAGATGAACATACTTCTCCGTGGTATAGGCTGTCCACCACACACGATTCCTCGTTTCGCGAACGTAAGGATCGAGACCTTCAGCAGGCCATTTTCTGTGCATGCCGTTCTGAATAGCAAGTTTTACTGCGAGATTAAGATAGATATATGACAGGCCTGAAGCGTCAAGCGGTAGGGTATAGATGCCAATAAGCAGAATAGCCTGAACACTTTCAAGTGACGCCACAGTGATAACATCAGGAACAAGTTTGCAGGCTTGTTGGTAGAACATAACACCGATTGTGTCCTCGGAGAATGGGCTTGAGTCATTAGACTTTCCGTGTGCATCTCTGCCTGTGACCGAATCCAGGTACGCATACTGAGTACCGATAGCAAAGATAATCCATATCATGCAGAGAGTCCCGACCTCGCGTCGGGAAAAGGCACCGGGATTTTGGTAAATGAGATCGATCTGCTCGGTGAGCCACCCTCGTTCAACGTAAAAATAGTTGGTTTCGGCATGCTTATAGAATGCTTGAACCAGGAAATCGGCAACATATCGAGGTGGCAAAGCAGAAAGTGATGCTTGTGTGTTATTGGCCGACTGAAGTTCCTCGGCACGGTAATATTCTTTGAAACTGAGAGGACCCGGCGCATCCTAAATGACGGTCAACTTTAATTGTCTTGATAGGTAAGGTGGGAGACATACGTGACGTTCTGGAACACACTGCTCAATCCACTGCTTTATTCGCATTGAGAAGTTCCAATGAGAGAACTCGCCTGAGTAGTCTGCCAGTCGGGTTAGCAAACCGAAACATCTCAGGAAGTACAATAAGGCTTACGTGTAGTGTTATTGTCTAGGGGCTGCACGGTGTAGTTCTCGTCATCCGCTCCTAGATAATCGGAGCCTGGAGAATCCATGATCGGGGCCTGTCGCTGGAACTGGGACGCATCAAAAGTTTTGCTATCGATTGCCGCAGCCATGGCTTTTAGTGATTCTGTGTCCAGAGCCACATTGCCAGCATAATGTGTAATGACCTTTTCCATGCATGAGATGCGCTGGAGAAGCTCAGTGTTGCTTGCACCATTTCGGTTCCTACATATGCCATGCGCAAGTCAGCAACTGCTACGGTATTAAATACTCGGGTAAAGGCTCATGTTTTACCTTCCAGAACCATCACCGCCTTCACCATCCCGAGCAGTTGGGCCTAGAAACTCGCATTGTCGATGTAGGCGCGTGCACCTTCGGCATGGTACACCACCGTCACATTTCTCCTTCTGACGTCGGCAGCCATCGCAACTATTGACCAGTCAAGTCAGTAAAAGACAAACAGAGATTGGTTATTAACAATGAGCGAAGAGGCGACAGATATGAGGTGGATTGAGCACATCCATAATCCGAGGTCGAGAAAGAGACATCTAAGCACCTTGTGCTGTATTATGCCTTCCCGGCCTAGAACTTCGGCGCGCAATGGGGGATAGACAATTGCGCATATGGCGGAAACGTACGCTCGAAGGGCTCGTTTGCGCTCTCTTTCGGCTTGGCGCTGCCTATTCTTCTGCAGGTTTTGTTGTTGCTTGTCCATTTCCCGTCACAAGGGGATGCGCCAGGTACTGTAGCGCGGGGCCGGTTTCGAGTTGCGACTGGCAGAGCAGAACGAATCCTGGGACCTCGAGCAACGGGAGGCCCGTAGATCCCAGCAAAACGAGTCGGAAGCTTGTGTTTGCGACGAGGCGACAAAAGAGCGACGTATGGCGGAATTCGAAGGATCGGTGGTAATTGGAGTTGACAGTTCAAGTTGAGCGGATCGAAGTGGTTTTACGACCCACGGATAGGTAGACGTAGATCAAGGCTAGGCCTAGTAGCTGGAGGCTTTGGAAGCGAATGGTTCCATCCAGGACCCTTGTGAGTGGATGCGCAGAGCAGCGTAGCGCAGCGCAGTGACTGGTCGTCGGCCAACGCAATTGGTAAGAGTCAGCTTTCCAGAAGCACCTCTTGCAGACAGGAAGGGTTCAGTCCAAGGTTTGATCGTGTCAGTCGGACTCTGTGGATCTTCAGTGCTTTCGTTTTGCTTCTTTCTTCTCTTGGAGCTTCGGTACAGAGGTGAATTCAATTGGGAGTGAGGCGATGGGCAGCTTCGCTATGATTGAACTGGTTGAAACAATATCGTCTTGTTGTTTTCCAAAGAAGTAAAGTGAAAGTGAAGCTGAGTAAGAGACAGAAGGAATAGAGTCAGGTACAGTGGAAGGAAGCCAGGGAAAGACAGACGCGGGGAGCAATAAAACTAGCGCCAGGACTAGTCTCGTTAGCGGAACCGCAGAATTGGATTCACCTTGTATTTGATAGTCAGTGAAGGTTGATCAGAGGATATCCAGTTTTTGAAGGGGGGTTATACGTGAGACTAGTGCAATGTAGAGACTAAGATATGGCTCAAACTAAAGTAATGGTATGGCATTATCCTCAATATAGATAGTACATATACATACTATTCACGGTTGAGCTGAGAGCTTGCAGGCTGCAACTTTGATGTCTAGGGAGTTTGAAAGTCGCGCTAATAAACTATGCAAGGTCACACTGCACTAATCCTGGCCCTGTTGGAAGCTTGCAGCTGTTGATGTTGCTGCAGGCTCAGGCGGAATGAGCTGGTTGGTGCGGGAGGTCAACCGGTTGCAGAGATGAAGAGACATCACTTTGCTTTGTTTCTCTCAACATGGGATAGACTAGCTAAGGGTCTCGGCCTCGGCTTCTTTAGGATGCAGTGTCCTGTACCTTGGCGGCGGTTGATCCCGATGGATTGATAGGTAGTTGCATACCAGGCGACGTTCTCGAGCCGAGGAAGAACAGTCAGATCACCAAAGTACCAGCGTTAGGAGTTGGAACCGCTATCAAGTCACTGATACATATCAATACGGGACAAAAGTCTATTCGATACTGGAAATAGAATGAGTACCACAGAGACTGACAGGCGTCTTACATGGTTCTAATGCATAAGTATCCAGGCAATATCTATCAGGGTATGAAAGGATATCATCGGGATCTACTTTCACAAAAATTGGAAGCACTCAGGAACCAAACGGTAAATTGAACATGATTCAGTCAAACAACGATACGGGAAGACATACAACTGCATAAGCAAGGGATTTGCAAGAATCATTTCGAACTTCTCATTCTATGGCGGAGCGGGGCGGGGCGGAGAGCGCACATCACATCAATGAGTTATCGGCCTTGGGAGATTTCTTAGACAATCCTCGGCAATGTTGGATCATAAGATGGTAAACCAAGTCCTTACTTCAAAAGAAAAGACGAATTAATTGTCTTGGTTCCAAAGCAACGGAGCCCACTATGTTTCTGGTATAAACGAATGATGCTGCACGCTTTGAACCTGGGGGAGATGCCACATGGAACAGACAAGGGTGCAGTTATGGGGCCTAATACTGGGTATCTGAGCTACTCAGGTATAGTATAGTGGGTTCAGAATAGCAGAAACAATTGTTGATGTTAAAGACATGACTTCAGAGACAGAGCGTTGAACGAGACTATCCTAGTCAACGCTGAATGTGCGCTCACTATGGTTATGGGCATCTTCGTAGAGACATTAACGTAATGGCTCACGATGCTCTACGCACCTTGGTTTCACACAATGTCATACATCTCTATACTCACAGACCACCAACGCCTCACTTTATTTAGGGAATGTATGTATACCAGAGCGACAAGGAGAGCTCTACGGACCATGTCCTAGCATTTGTGGGGTTGAGCGCTAATCGAGCATTGAGCACGGTACTCACTCTATGCAAGATCTCACAGGCTCGTTATGAGTAGGATGCTATGCTCTGTATTCGTTATGCATGTCTGATACCCATGCCCAAGCTCCAGGACGAATCTGGCAAACCTTAGGTATACTAAGCAGCATTTTCAGGCCTTACACCCACGGCATTAGCCTTGTTGTCTCTTCAGTTCCCTAGTAAGCATGGTCATGGGGTTTGTCGGTTCCGAGCAGGGGCATTGGCGGCTCTGGACCGTCGCCTCGATATGTCGTCTATCAACGGCACGAAGTAAGACGACATGTACCCCAGGTTACAATAAACAGACAATCTCTTCGGTAATCCGAGCTTCGTCACCTCGGACCCGACAATGACTGTTCGCTCTTAACGACTGTCAATGGCTCGCATAACTCTTCAGCTGCACATCCACCACATCTTTTCTCGTGGTTGTCTCAGACCGGCATACGGCATACTCAAAACACCAACGCTTCTCTTACCAATTCCTTTCCAAGAAGTAGTAAAAGGTCCGCAGCCAATGAAATAAACCTGCCACCCTCGTAAAGGAGCTGACCCCCGGGGGCTGAGGAAAAAGAAATTCGGATCTTGAGATTGCATCTTGCATACAGCACCAACCAACCTAAACCGACATTTGGTTGGAACTCTCACTCAGCCGACCAAATCCGACATAGACACTTCCTCTCTGCATTACACTTTACATATGCATACGTTGCTTCTGCCGTGCATGCGCCAAACTACTGCTGTTGACAAATCCAAATGTCCATCTCCTTGCTTGCTACTGCAAGCCACTGCAAGCATCTCGACGTGTATATCCCCAGTTCGGTGAAATGGGGCAATAACACACCTTGTTCATCAGCATCCCGCTGTGTTTGGATCTCTTTCTGAACTGGGGGCTTACTCCAATGGCTTCAATGGCGCTCAATCGTGTTGAAGTGTGACAGGCTAATATATAGTCACTGACTAGGATGTTCGTTCGTGATGCTGCAACATATCGAGGAGCTAGCGTAAGCTCTGCCAAACAAAGCGCGGTATATCTGTAAGGGCGATTAGAATAGTGCCGAATGTGTTTCAGCTTGCAGCTCATTGCATGTCAATGGCTCGGGCCGTCGAGGCCTGTCTTGTTCAACGCCAAAACAGTCCCATTGCTGCTTGTCTCAAGTTTCACATGAACTGCGAGAAAATTCAACTAAAGGTAACGGTAATTCTTTATCATTCATAATATCCTAAAGTACTTCTTGTGTAGATCCAGTTCCGTCTCAGATGACGCCTGTTTCACCGGGTATATTACCAGCTTAACAATACCAGTATCCCACTCCTTTTCATTTCCTTCGGGCGTTCCCAATAACGAGCCCTATGTGTATAAAACAGAAAAACAACAATGCAACGCTAGTAGTAAATTTGATGCTTAAACCCCCATTCTTTTCGATAACCAAGTTCATAGCCTGCTTACAGAGAACCAATGACCTTGTCAAAGGCACCGACGAGGGTGGGGATGTGCTCCTCGTTGAAGATGAGCATGGGTCGGAGACGAACAGTGTTCTTTCCGCAGGTACCGATGTTGACTCCGATGTGGCGCATGGAGCGGACGAGAGCAGCAGGATCCTTGGTGTCAAAGGCAATAAAGGTACCTTGGTCCTTTCCTCGGAGGTTCTGGATGTGCTCAGGGTACTTGGCAGCGAGGCGCTCAAGCTCGGCGTACAGGTGGCCACCAACGCGGGCGGTCTGCTCAACCAGCTTCTTGTCGAGGATCTCCTGAATGACAGCCTTGCACATGATGACACGGGCTGGGTCACCAATCCAGGTGTTGAACTGACGGTAGGCCTTGTCAGGGATAAGCATCTCGTTTCCGAAGAAGTAGCCAGCAGTCTGGGCCTTCTTGGAGAAGGTGACCATGTCGGGAGGAGAGCTCAGGTTCCAGTGGTCGTGTCCCCAGAAGGAACCGGTGGCACCGAAACCGGTCTGGACCTCATCAGCGATAAGGACACAGCCGTGCTTCTTGGTGATATCACGGAGACCCTGGAAGAAAGCAGGGGAAGCGTGGTTGTCACCACCCTCGGATTGAATAGGCTCAACAATGAGACCAGCAACGGGGCAGTGCCATGTGGTCATGATACGCTCGACCTCCTCGAGGCATCGCTTCTCCTCAGCAGCGTTCTCCTCGGCGTGGTCCTGGAGAGGGTACTTGAGAGCAGGGAAAGGAGCCTGGGGCCAGTTGAAGCTGGGGATGTCGAGCTTGTGGACGGCCTTTGATCGGGTGGTGGAGAGAGAACCAAAACCACGGCCGTGGAAAGAGTTCTTGAAGCTCATGATGGCGAGCTCGGGAGAGCCAGGCTTGGAGTTCTCCATGCAGGAGTTGATCTCCTCCTCGTTCCACTCGGCATCGCCACGCTTGCGGCGGCTGTAGAGCATGAAAGCAGCCTTGTAAGCCAGCTCGTTGGCCTCGGAGCCGGACTGAGCAGTGAAGATGTAGCTGAGACCCTTGGGGGCGACCTTCATGAGACCGTTGCGGAGGATGTCGACCCACTGGTCGGAGGGGAAGTTGCCAATGGCGGGTCGGTTGACGAGAGCGGAGATCATCTCGGGGGACTTGGCGGCCTCGATGAGGGTGTTGTTGTTGTAGCCAACAGGGATGGAGGCGATCTGAGCGTAGACATCGAGGTACTTGTTACCATCAACATCGACGATGCTGCAGAGTGTTAGTTTCATACTCTCCAGAAGTCTCTTGAGTAGACAGATACTTACTAGTTGTCGTGAGACTTGTCGTAGTCAACAACAAAGTGGACGGCACGGGCATCAAAGATAGCATCAAGACGCTTGGAGCTGGCCTTGGAGACAGGGCCAGGAATCTCCGTGCGAACGGGGTTCTCTTCGAAAGAAGGCATCGTGAAGATAGTAAAAGAATTAAGTATTTGGTTCCTCTGGGTATCTCAAAGTGTGTATGTGAGGAAAGAGAGTCAAGATGTCCTGAAGAGATTCGAGGTCAGTTGGAAGCTGGGGGAGGGAGCTATTATAGGTAGCAAGCAGCTTGGAGCTTTCGGAAACCGATGGCACTAAAATGTTGGCCATTGTTTAAAAAATGTTGATGGATGGCCTCGACATCCAATGCTTGTCCCTCCCTGCTGATCGCCAATTGATTGCGGCTCATGGAGACTTCGTGGGGCCGGAGTCGAGAGACCGGCCGGCTCAGAGCCGGAGCGACGTCTCACGGGACCTATTGTAAGGCTCGGACGCCACCTCTGAGACCCAGCAATTAGTGTGAATCTGGCGAGGAAGGCGTGTGTACTGTACCTTGATTGATGGCTAAAGTATCGATAGAACAGAGTATTACATTGTCCAAAAGGTTGTTGCTGTTGTGTCTTGCTCTGTTGAACCGTGATGCTATCTTGATTCATTAATGATAGATGACTTTCGTATTGTTCCTTCTGATTTCCCCGTCATCGAGATGGAAGGTGCACACCTCTTTCCTTCACCTTTACCCCACCATCTATTAAACCTATCCCCAGACCTCGAATTCTCGGTGACTTCCTTCTCTAAGCACGGAATGATGAAATGGATGTCGGCAATGGATCCATGTGAGTGCTTGTGCCATCCGTGCGTTAGCGATTGAAGCGCCAGAAGCTTCATATTTTTTACTCGTGTCTCTCTTTTCGTGGGGTTTAGCTTGTCGGCTCCCATCCTCCCCGCCGGTTTCCACTGTCGGTTCCGAGAAACCCACCAAAACTTCCGCTCCACCTCCACCTTCTCCGCTGCAACCCTCTCCCCTCATAAACACCCTTTGCTCTATCATACACGCCCCTACCGGCCCGGCTCCCAAAATGTCCACGGGACCGGGTCATGGAGATCAGATCCAATGGACGTGTCTGTAATGCAGCGTCACTGTTACTGTTACCGTAGCACTAACTAACGACGGCAGTTACAAACTCGGCCAAACTCTTATCATATTCTGTCACTATTGTGCAAGAGCATCGGAAGCGGCGTGGAGAACCGAAATAATTGTAAGCAAGAATAATAAGAGTTCCTCACAGATACCACATATATGAGAGAACCACTGTCTCCTCTATCATAAGCCGATTCCTACATCAAAGGTCTTAGCTTGTCTCAAGTACAATACTGTTATTGTAACCATAAGACAGCAGCGGACTTACAAGCATCATGGCCTCTCCAAAGGTGTGTAGCATTCCCACAATATTATGCAGCTCCTCTGCATCCCAACAACATTCGACGCCAGAATCACTGACATGTTATCTTCCTTTGGTACAGCTTAGCGACCCTTCGCTCATCAAGAACGCATGTTACGTCAATGGACAATGGGTAGCTGCAAAGTCCGGCAAAGACTTTTCTGTAGAGAGTAAGCGCTCCAACCAATTCAGCCCCCTCTAGGCTATATCGATTTACTTGCAGATATTCTGACTTTACTGTTTCTGCAGACCCTTCAACCCTTGAAAAGCTTGGAAGCTGTCCCGAGTTCGACGCAAATGATACCGAAACCGCTATCGCCGCTGCTGATGCCGCATACAAGACATATCGCAAGACGCCGGCACGACAGCGAGCCCGGTACCTCCGCCGCTGGTATGATCTCATGATGGAAAACGCTGACGACATTGCGCGGCTCATCACTCTTGAGAATGGAAAAGTTTGGTCGGATGCTAAAACAGAGTCCGTCTACGCTGCGAACTTCTTCGAGTGGTTCTCAGAGGAGGCTCCTCGAATTTATGGCGAGACTATCGAGGCATCAAACCCATCATGCCGTCTATCAACAATGAAGCAGCCCGTGGGTGTTTGCGGTCTCATTGCGCCATGGAACTTCCCTGCCGCCATGATTACCCGAAAGGCTGGACCTGCGCTCGCTGCTGGCTGCACCGTTGTTATCAAGGCTCCTGCTGAGGCCCCTCTAACAGCTCTTGCACTCGCCGAATTGGCACATCGCGCTGGTATCCCTGCTGGAGTTGTCAACGTTATCACTGCGTTGGATAATACTGCCGAGGTTGGCAAAGTCTTGACGACACATCCCAAGGTCAAAAAGGTTTCGTTTACCGGCTCAACTGGTGTCGGTCGACTCCTCATGAACCAGTCTTCTTCAACTGTTAAGAAACTGTCCTTTGAACTGGGCGGAAATGCCCCATTTATCGTATTCGAGGATGCAGATTTGGAAAAGGCTGTCAAGGGTATTATCGCTTCCAAGTTCCGTAACTCAGGTCAGACCTGCGTTTGCGCCAACCGTATCTTTGTGCATCGCAGTATTTACGACAAGTTCGTCCAGATGGTTCTCGACGTCGTCAAGACCTTTGTTGTTGGAGACGGTTTCGGCGAGAAGACGACTCATGGCCCTCTTATCCATGGTCGTGCCGTAGCTAAGACTGCTGAGCATGTTGAGGATGCTATCTCCAAGGGAGCCAAACTTGTCCACGGTGGCGAGCGTCTACCGGATCTTGGACCCAACTTTTTTGGTCTCACGATGTTGACTGATATGACACCCGATATGAAGGTCTTCAGCGAAGAGACTTTCGGTCCAATAGCCGCTTTCTTTGCATTTGACACTGAGGAGGAAGTTATCGAGCTTGCCAATGACAGTGAAGTTGGTCTAGGAGGCTACTTCTTCAGTGAGAACGTGAACCGATGTTATCGAGTGGCCGAGGCTTTGGAAGTCGGTATGGTTGGTGTCAACTGCGGTAAGTTTCCCCAATCAAAAGGTGGCATGAATTCACTAATATGATGTTTTAGGTGTGCTTAGCGATCCTGCCGCACCTTTCGGTGGCGTCAAGCAGAGTGGATTTGGAAGAGAGGGAAGCAAGTACGGCATCGATGAGTTCACAGTTACCAAGATGGTTATGACAAACATTGACCCATAAGCTCGAGTTACTTTGAGAAAAATACGGTTGGCAGAAGGTGGAAGAAAAAATACCCAGATGAAGATTATATAGAGAGGAATGAACCACTATGAAAGAACACACAAACGTCTTGATCTACTATGACGCACGTGTAAGTCGACTACACGTTGGCTCAGGAACTTGTAAAACCTTTCCAGCCCACTGCAATCGGTGAGCGGGCTCTCCTTAACCGGATATGGAATGAATGGGTGTGATGGCGAGGCATTGTAGTAAGGGGGTCAACTTAGACAGTTACGGCACCTCAACACCAAAGACTGCAAGAGATTTAGGTGATCACAGGGAAGACAAAGCTTCAAGAGTTCTGTTTCGGGATGACTCAGAATAGGAGGTATAAGACGAAAGTTCTGAACTGGCTTCAGTCTTAACTTGGTATACACGCGAAGGTCACCCAAGAACAGTGCAAGCCGAAAGACGAATTTAATGCACTTCAATCTCCTATCTGAACTCGTTTAATCGTTCCTGTAAGCAGTTTACAAGCAGGTTACACTTTTGATGCCATATTATTGCTACATCTACAAGATCTCAACGGCTATTTTGAGGCAATGAAGCTATCGCCACAGCCCATCCCACGCTTCCACTCCCGGTCCGTGGTGTTTTCTGAAGCCACAGTGGAGTCCCGCTCCGCTGCAGGGCAAGCAGGGGAAGCTTCTTTCCAGATCTTTGATCGAGGGTTCGCAGTCGGCAATTAAACGGACAAAGATCTTTGGAGTTGAGCCGGAGGCGTTTATTCTATACAGTTCGAAGCTTCGAGTGCCCGGACCGGACCGGTCAATGTCGTGTCAAGCTTGTCATGAAGAAACCGATAGAGAAAGACAGAGGGTCCGGAGGGTGTGTTTAATAAATCGTCAGAATGTGGGGAAGAAAGAGAAGAGACGTTGACCGGGAACAATTGCCGGCCCCGCAGGAGATCTGAGTTTGTAGGTGCTGTCCATGATAGCGATGCATCTACGTTATCAGCGGATTATACTATCTGAAGAAATGAATTATTCGAGTGTGATAGAGTGTTCTCTAGTAGTCAGTAGTTATCTTCAGCTCTGTCAATCAAGGCCCTTCTCTTCAGAGCATCTGGAATCCTCGTCAGCTGGTTCTGAAAGGGTTCCTCTTTATCATATGCTCTACTCATCACAAGTACTTCCCAAGATTCATAGATCAATTCATGTTTTACCAATAAGTTACAACTGTGGGTAGCATGGCTGACATGGAAAACAATGTCCGACAAGATACACGAATGAAACCAGGAGACGGCATTAGCATTCATGTACATGGGATCTGTCCAGGACCAAGAATGGTAAGAAGAATGAACCAGACGAACTGCAGCTTATCAACCCAAAGATGGTTAATACAGCAGTCAAATCTCTAGATAAAGTGAAAGAGTACCTAACGTTATGACTTGGTCAGTCAGTCACCGGAACCGATAAACCGGGCTCCAAAGTCGGGAGCCGAAAAGTGCAAAATACTTGCCCAGAACCGCTTAGACCGATCTCGGGGTACGTATATACTCTGCACCGGACCGTCATGATCACCTCCGCTCCGATAACAGCTCCGGTTCGAGATGAGACTGTCTGCCTTTTATTGCCCGGAATAGGTCACTTTCTCAAGCAATGACGGCCTATGAATTATTTACAGTGTTAGTTTGCGTAAGAGATATTTGTTCAAGACGGAATTGCTGGTAGATGGGTACCCGTGTCGAGCCCGGAGATTACCTAGTATCTATCAGCTCCGTGGTGGAAGGACCGGTGGCATTCAACCTCGATCATAACCCAACCGGTGACCGGAAGATTTGACAAGCTTGCATGGGATATGTTGTTGCTGTCTCTCAATTATGAGGAGCTAAGATTTCGACTATGAAGTAAATACTTGGGCCGATTCACTTAGGAGAGGACAGAAATGGCATTACTACGACATATCAACCCAGACTTCTTAACTTTTGATGCTTGAAAATGTGTGACTTGATATTGTCTTCTATGAGTTTATACTAACAAGCTCATTCCTTTGTCCGCTACTTAGACTCGTTGGCCAGAATGTCTTCCACCCTCTTGACCTTATCCTCAGCCGTCTGCTTCTTATCCGTTCTATAAACTCATCGTCAGTAAAACACTCTTGCATTATATCCGTGGATATAAGAGATAGGACAAGATAGTTGAACTTACCGGCTACCGACTCTCATGGACGACTGGATCCTCACAACGCCACGACGGTGTACGACAGCATGGGCCTTTCCTACAGCCGCCATAACCTCATCCCAAGAACCCTCTGCGGTTCAAGTGTCAGTTATCGTTATCGTTGATCACACAGCCCACCATGACAGGACAACAACTGGTGGCTGAGAGAAGTGGAACAAAATGACGCACCAACTGTTGTACCAGCTGAGTGAAGAGTATACTTCAATCCACTCGCCTTGAGAACCTTTTGCACCTCGGCGATATCCTCTGCAACAGAAACACTTCCCGTTCCGAGCTGTTCAATGTTAGCATCAGTCCATTCACGAGTATCGAGGCCCGGGAGGCACGGATAGGCAGGTGTTACTAACGGGAAGAAGGCAAAAGTCGACATAGCACGACTCTGGAGTAGAGATACTTTCGTAGTCCATGGTAAAGGTCTTTACGGATGCTTTGATGAAGGACGTGATGTTATGTTGAGGGTGAGAGAGTGGAATGATACTATTGTTAAAGACTATGGGTCTGGAGTTGGAGTCACTAAAACTCGCTGCCAATTGGCTGAGAGGACGTCATGAAAGCCAAAAACACGGGCAACTTCATGATGCCCAAATTACTGACATTATCACTGATGAATAGTCATCTCCGTTACATACAAGTCGATATCATTCACTATATTATTCATCACTATTGAAACTTGATATGTGATTTGCAGGGCGGCTTCTTCATGCCTTTTCATTCAGAGTCTATAGAGGTGAAGATATATCGTATCATCCGTCTATGTGGGCCATTCTTTTCCAACTCTATGCTCATATGTGTAGCCCTCGAATTCGTCCATCTATCAAGAAACAGAATCCCATGCTTGTCTTGAAAATGCAGTTTATCAAAATCCAAGCTTGCTAGTCCCAAAAACGCCTCGCTATATGCCCAACGTGACCGAACCCGATTAAACGGCAGGGTCGGATCGAACCTGTGTAAGGAATGGTGGTATTTGTGAAGGAATGAAAACAAAAGAGAATGTTTTTGAATGCTCGATTGCATTCTGAGATTGTTGCTGTTTGGTGCTTACACCAAGAGTACAGCGGCAGCGACAAAGGCTGTCAAGGCAACCATGCCGACCTGTCTATCGGCAGTGCTACCCATAGACTCATCCGATGTGGCCTCCTCGCGACCGGTGGCGTCAGAGATTCCGTTCATCTTATCCGTCGCAGCAAGGACCTGGCCCTTCTCGAAGAAATCGACCAGGACAAAGTTGGGGGCGGCACCCCACTCCTGCTTGCAGTCCTGAAGATGCTTGCCCAACTCGCCATCCTGACTGGTACCATCACTGTTCACAGTGTCGATGTTCTCGGTGTCAGGGACGAAAAGGTCGCTGTTGGTGGCGAGACTCTGGTACTTGAAGTGGTTGATCAGACTCATCATGCCGTTGGACAGGGCTGAAGCGCCATCGTCGATCTTTGAGGGACGGTCAACGGTGCAGTTGAAGCCGGTCAGGGTTGGAACCTCGAAGGCTGTCTCGAAGACGTAGTTGAACTCGGGCATCAAGTAGGGGTACTGGGTCGAAGCATCGATATTGGTGACAAAGGTAACCAGGCGCGTCTTGGCATCAATCATGGACTTGAGAGTTGGCCACTCGGTGGTTGCGTTCTGGCTAGATGGCGCATAAGCCAGTTCAGCAATGCCGGAGCCGTTGATGGCCTTTCCAAACTCGGCAGCCGAGGCATCGTCAGAGTTGACAAGCAAAATGGTAACGACCTCGTTGGTGTTGGCCTCCATCCAGACATTGATCTTGCTCAACCAATCCTCAAGCGTTCCAGCGTCGAGGATTTCGCACGCGGTGTGACATAGGTGCAGAACGTTGTTTTCCTTGTGAACCTGGGCCTGAAGAAGACGAAGGCCAGCGTCGAGAGCATCTGTAGCGTTGAAGTTTTGGTTTCCTGCGGCTGAGAGACCATCGTTGCCGTCTCTTAGAAAGGAGCTTCCGTGAGCACCAAGGTGTGTGATGTTGTTATAGCTGCGGTCGCAAAGATCGGGAGAGTTGTTGCATGCTGTTGAAGAACCAGAGCTTGAGCCTGAGCCTGATCCTGATCCAGAGTTGGATTGTGGGAGAGCGTAGACAGCTGAAGTGGCAGCCAGGACTCCGGCCACTATGGAGCGAAGTGAAGAGTGAAGCATTTTGATATTTCTTTCCTTTCAGTTAACAGAAGAACTGGGTCTATGTAAGAATCAAAATGAAAATGGAAATAGAGAATGTACTGTAGATACAATAATGAAAGGAATAAAGAGATTGATAAAGTATGAAACAAAGAGAAGGAAAGCATCGATTGAAGTATAGATTGGATGGGTAGGTACGTAAGTGTCTATAGGGGACCACCCCTGTACGGGCTTTTAGAAGCTGACGTCGCCCCCCTGGTCCAATCTTTTTGGTGGTTGGGGGGCCTGGGGCTCGAAATGATCTTCAAACCAAGCGAAAAAGCCAAGTCGAAAAGAGACGCAGGACTTGATGCTGCGCCCCTTGAAACGTCAGCAGTGGAGATATCCCATTGGTTACCAACGCTTCAAAACATCAACGAGACAGCCCAGACTGCAGGCTAGTCAATAGCCTCAGGTAGGCTAAGAAAAGATTATTCAGGTATATGGATGTAGGTAGCTCTAGGCCTATACGGTACTACCATATGGTAAACAGAGCGTTTTAGGTACAGTTTGAGATTATTCAGTTAAAGCAAAGATTATCAATTTGACTTTATCTCCAATTCATGCTTTCTGTCTCTCTCCATCTGTCCTCTACGACTACTACGATACACGTCATGCCTTGTTACAAAAGTTGGCTGGCCAGCGTTAAAAGATCGACAATACAACTCCAACCATCTATTTTCCACTCTTTTCCACTGATACACCAACCAAAGATGTATCCAATGGAAAAAAGACATCATGATACAAAGACAAGTGATTTAATGCCAAGACAATAGTAGACAAAATGCGGGAGCCGAGACCGCGTCTCGTCTCGGGAAAAGAAGAGCATCCATGTATGTATGCCACATTCCGGGGTTTTTTATTTGTTACATTGCCAGAAAGAAAAAAAAAACGCCTTACCGTTAACAACAAGATTGTCTTGAATCTCGTTTGTCTACTCAAATCTCAGACCCTTGAAGACTTTGAAATTACTACTACTTTCCTTTCAAAGCATTTACTCATCAATTTCGAATAATTGTATCCGTAGATTTGTTTTTATCCAACCTCTTTTCTTTTAATACTAGCGACGATCTCTGCATACGATCATCTCTGCATATGACATGGCATGTGCTTGCTGGTGCTGGTGGCGGCGGGAGGCTGAGCATAAAACGTTGCCGGTATCCACTTCTATTTTTATCAATTTTTATGCCCGTTTCCCGCTTTCGTAACGAAGCGGCTTAAAATCATGAATGAATGAATGAATGACCACCTCATAAAGACTTGTCATCGTATCGATATTGTCAACACGAGATTTTCCACATATGACTTTGCCACGAGACAACTGATTCCTTTTGAACCGGATACCTCGGTCAGAGAAAAATATAGAATAATAATAGGTCTTGATAAAGTTTAAGCATTAATTTACTCGTCGCCAATCCTAGTACTTCACACAATAGAACGTATTTATGAATTCATCAAGAGCCTATGTCACAACTTCGGGATATACTAGCATTCTTTATTTGTAATTTCTTTTATGATACCCAGCATAGCCAAGCTTCATCCGATCTACCCCGTACTGCTTAAAATCTCATGTACTTCTCATCGCCAAGCTACCAGGGTTCTTCCCCATCCGTCCATCGTATTCATAACTCGCTACCTTACTCAGGGTCTCCGTATTCCTCCTTCTTATCCGATGAGGCCGCGGCTTCAATATCCTTCAGCTGCTTCTTTCCCTCCTCTGTAGTAGCATCAATAATTTGCTCCTCCAAACTCAAGATGTTGGCCTGTCAACCGATTCGTTAGCAATGTGCCGCAGCTCTGTTTTAGGTGCTCGCAACTTACCTCGCCAAAAAGACCCACGAGTTCTTCAGCCTCGTCAACCTTCATCTCGCCCAGCACCTTGTTGACCTCGTCTAGGTTACCCGTCTCCAGAGCCTTGCGCATCTCGGGCGAGAAGCTCTCAAAGATCTCGCGTGCTTCCTGCTCCTCAGGGTCCTCGCTATCAGCCGAGGGAACCTTGATGTTGATGACCGTGCCAGGCTCCACGGCGTGTAGCTGGATCTGCTCAACGCCTTCTGTTTGGCCCTCCTTGGCTCGCTCTGCTAGGATCTCTCTGGAACGGGTCCTGATCTTCATATAAGTCTCTTGCACATCCTTGTAGAACACTTCTTGCGCTTGGTGTCCCTTGGTCATGATGCGCTTGAAGAACAGTCCAACTCCATCCTTGCCAAGAGCCCGGCAGTACTGCAGAAGTAGTCCCTGGTGTACGTATTGTCGCGATAGGTCATCCTTGCCCTCCAGAGCAGCATCAAAGGCCTGGACGAGAAGGCCATCGGTTTCCTTCTCGACCAAGAGCTGCGGGTTCTGTAGCAGGAACTGGAGACTGGTCTGGTAGTCGTTCGCCTTGATTGTACCAAACTTCTTTCCAGCCGGTGAGGATTCGATATCGCTGTCATCGTCAACCTTGACATCTTGCTTCTCGACTCCTGAGCTTGACGAAGATCCCACGGCACCAGGATTCAAAAGTTCCACCTGAGTAGTCTCCTTCTTCTTATCTTCGGGCTTAGACTTGGCGACATGTGAGCTGTCAAAACCTGTGTGAATTCCCTCGCTGGTGATCTTTCGGCCTTCCTCCTTCTCGAGCTCCGCCAGCTTAACCTCCAGCTCTTTCTGCAAGTTGGTAACCTTGTCCTCGTGTTCCTGGATTTCAGCAATCATGGCCTCGTATCTGTTCTCTGGCTTCTTCTCATCCAAAGCCTTATTGACCTGGTCTAGAAGTGCAGCCATCATCTTGGTGTACGACGGCTGCTCCTTTTCATGGGTGTGAACTCCCTCTGGTGGTACGGGGGGCTTGTCATCCTTGGGGTTTCCAGCTGACTCCATGACAGCTTGGAAAGCAACCTCTGCTGGGTTTCGGGTAGCAGCCTCAGAGGCATGAGCTCGAAGCGACGCCAAGAGGCCTGAAATGCGCTTGATCAAGCCATCGTTGACTACACGCTCATACTTGTAAGTTTCGATCTGAAGTTTTCGGTGTTGGCGCTCCTGGTGAATCTGGTTCTGCTTCGCACGGATGAACGATCGCTTGTCGACATTGGGGTGCACTTCGATGTCGGAATCGTCACTGAGCTCCAGCGCGTCCTAGCATAGTAGTAGAGTCAGCGACTGCCTGAACCTTATTAGCTTCGACTACTTACCCATTTACTATAGTCAACAGGCATTTTCTAAAATTTTGGTCCAAGCCTCAGACAACTCAAATTGCAGTAGGATATGTCAAAGAAGTGTAGAATTCTGGGAGTTGTTCAAATGGAAGTTTCTGGACTGCTTGAGAGCAGCTAAACCATGATGGCGGGGTGTTGATGCTCACCCCACTACAAGATGGTGGCTGAAGTATTGCACCGCCACAGATGTGCCCGACGTTGAGAAACCACCATTGCACAAGCATCAACTGAATGGAATTCGATGCTGTAAGAGACCGAAGAAAGGGCCTTGAAAGGCGATCTCTGTTGGCACTTGATAGAGCTTTCACATCGATGGTTAATGGACAACTACAAGTATCGTTGATCACAATGCATTACAAGTACCTAGGTCAGAATCTCATCACTTATTGATCATTGAAGCTGCCTGCGATTTCTGATGATGCATCGTTGAAACATTGATCCTAACGCCATGGTATCATCCCTTTGCCTGTTCCTCCCTCAGTTTGAGAGTAGCAAGCAACCTTATATAAACCGTTCAACCCATACCTTTAAACCTGATTACACTCTAACCCCCATGAATTCGCAATGGCTTTCGGATCTTCTCACTTCTTAACCCCACGGGCGCTAACCTCACCCTTCTCGCCAATATTAAGTTTGACCCGACAATCGGGACAGTACCACTTAGTCGTGCGCGCAGGCACTTCAGTGAGTCCAACGCACTCGAGGTGAAACCATTCTTGCTTACACTGCCCCTTTGTCAGTTTCGTGTCCGCCTGCTTCTGACGCAGTATTGAGGTGGAGGAGAGTGAGCAGCCGTTTGCTGTCGAAGAGTCGCCTACCTCGGAGTTTTCGCAAGCAATCATTGTGCCGAAGCTGACTCTATTGCAGAGACAATATCTGGGCTCATCAGGATCGATAGGGTTTCCATCATCATCCACATCCTCCAGTTCAACCTCGGCTGACCCTTTGTCCTTCTTAGGACGGGCCTTCTTCTTCGGTGGCGCCTTTCGCTTACCAACAGCGCTGTTACCGCCGCTTTTGGTGGTGCTAACAATTCCAGGAGCAGGCCGCTTAGTTCGCTTTGGTGGTCGAGGCTCGGGTGCAGGGGTGTTGCGAGCTGTGCTCGCTCGTCGTGGGCGATCTGCAGCTAACGAGAGCTGCGGCTCTTGACTCGCAGCTTTACCTCGAGAGCTTGGCCGACGGATAGCAAGGCCTTCGGGGCCAGGAGTTATTCGAGGAGTGGGCGCGCGAGAGGGTACCTGTTTGTTTACTACTTCAGGGGCATGTTGAGTGGGTGG